>JAQFYM010002271.1:0-24843 GCA_034694785.1 Agrenia bidenticulata | reverse complement strand
CGAGATTTCTCGAGATTCTCGAATCGATTTACCTGTCAAAAAAGACCTCGAGTCTCGAGACTCGAGTTTCGAGATCTGAAAATCAAAACCCCTAATTATCACTGTGTTTATACACATCAGAGACCTAGATATATATTTTATATTATATTGCTGTTTTTGTAATAATAATATATTTTCATAGAAACTAGTTTAATGCCCACGGTTGGCACAAAAAGGGGTTTTTTCACATATTTGGTTGTTAAATTGTACAAAAAGTGGGTAATAAACTAATTTATGGAATACCGTAGGTATTTCACTAATTACTTTTTATATTTATTAATTTTTACAATATACTGTTCATTAGCCAGATATTGATCTTTTTTTTGGCAAATTACCGTGCTTTTTATCATGATAAAAATGCTTGTATGATAGATTTTTGCCTTTTTGCCTTTTTGTATACCTAATACCACTAAAATACCGTAAAAAAGTACATTGCAATAACAAAATCTTATCTACGTAATCTTATGGTACTAGAAAAACATTTCACGTAAAGGAAATTTCCTTTGTTCTTCTATTATAATTATTTTGTTTTTTCTTTTGGCATAATAAAGCTATGATCATACACCCCGCCTTGCCTAGTCGTGACATGGACACATATTTTTAAAGGCAAGTATCTTATATGGTGTTAAAATAATGTTTTTAGTACTGTAATACATTACAATAATATATTATAACAATATATTGTTAATATATTATAACAATATATTTTTAATATATTTTTACAATTATATATTATACGAGGTCTCTGATACGCATTTTTTAGAAAATTTTTATGCTTAATAGACTTTATTTATATTTAGATAACAATTCTGTATGTTTTTTTTTTGTCAAAGAAACATCAAAAATTTTAAAAATTTTTTTCCTGACTTAAAGGCTTTGTTAATCTTTGCGTGAATTGTTACGGTTATACTGTATGTACATTTTGCAAAAAAAAAAAAAAAAACTACCCGATTTTTCGTATGTAAAAAAATAAAATAGTATGCTACATATGCACATATGCACTGTTGCATTTATTATAATGTATAATAACTGGTATTATAAAAAAGAAAAATCTCGCATCAACAATCTTATTAACGTAAAATTACTAAATGTTCCGTAATTAGTTCTAAAGCAAAGATTTGTTTTATTTTTGTGCGTGTAAAATTAAAAATGTATCAGATCCTGGTTTTTGTACATGTTTGTAATTTAAATTTGGTTATCTTCGGTTATTAACTTTTTTGATATTTTTTAACCTTTACTTATGCATTCAGGCAGTTGGATTATAAGGTAATCCTAAAATAACAACCAACGATGAATACCTTATATATGTTCTTTATGTGCAGAAATAGAGCTTAATTGCAATCCCGTGGGCCTATTGACAGATATCTGGTGATATCTAAGTTTTGCGTTCCTAGGCTGCAGTTAAGAATCAATTGAACGCTTTATATACGATACTATTTAATTGAAGCATTTTTAGAACAAATTGATAGGATAAGATATAAAACTGGTTATGGATAAGATTTGATACAATTAAATAGAATACAAAATATAAGAGATATAATTTCCATAGAAATTATTAAGTTTTTAAATTATAAATACTCTGTAATGGTTTTTTCTTTTAGAAGAAATGCTGCCTGTGGGAACACGACATATTCCAACCAAGGCATACTTTTTTTTATTAAAATCTTGTGATTTTTTCAAACAATTTTTTAAACTTGACATTGGTAATGTATAATAAAGTTCTGTCAAAATTTTTTGCTAAAATATTATATGTTTCCGGCAACTACAATGCAATGTGAAAATATACGAAAGAAATAAAAGTAGTAATTTGTTGATATAGCGTATCTAGGATTGCAAATTAGCATAGCTAGATAAAAAGAGCCCTTTGAGCTGTTAAGACTCTATATTTACAACATAAGCGTAAATTTGCAAGGAAAAGATTCGAAAAATCTTACTTGTGCAAAAATTTTTAGTCAATTTTTAACAGCATAAAAATTGGTACCCAAAGACAAAGGATCTCTTCACGAACTTTTGTAAAGATACCTGTAAGATCCGCCACTGCATGTTTTTTTTTATATTTAATCAAATTTGTCTATGTATTTTATTTTGCTATATATAAAGCGATATTATATTCCACTAGAACAGTACCATATCAAGTAATTTTTTCCGACAGCTGGTAGTTAATGTTTTTCGGCAAAAAGCAAAGTAAAAACACTTTTAACAAAGTGCAAAATAATAATTATTTTTTTGTAAAGTTTTCTTTTAAAAAATTTGTAAATTCATAATTTTTTAGTCATCAAAAATTTATGCAAAAAAAAATAAAAAAACCCCAAATACTTACGACGTAACTTTTTTTCCGGCCCCCTGCCCTACCCTGGGTACGCTACTGCGCTAGAAGACGTTGAACCCGTTTTATTATATATGAAAATAAACACTCCTACAAATATACCAAATTTTACCAATTGTAGATATGTAAAAAATATTTAACTTTTGGTGATAGGTATACGATAATCTTGCTTGTTATAAGGCAAAAAAAATACTTACGACCTCATGAATGTAGCTCTCTACAAAAAAGAATTAAATGGGCTCAAGTGCATATAACTGATAAAAAAATGGACTTATTATATATACGGGGCATTTATATCATAAGCTTTTCATGTAATGATAATCTTGAAAAGAAACATTTTTTCCAATTTTTTTTATACAAAATATGTAAAACTAGGCTCTTTGTTTATGCGGGGCCCAAATGATAGTCTAGCCGTCGCTTTTGTAAAATTCATGCATAAGAGTACATGGAAAGCATTTATCGTTTAATTTTTTTTTGTTGAAAAAAACAATTTATAAATATTTTGTTATATAAAAATAATTTCTATAATGTAAATTTGATGATTTTTTTTGTGAGTGATATAATGACTATGTTTTTTATCAAAGATAATATTAGTACTGTAAAAAAAAGAGAATGCTACAAAAACTCTATAAGCGTCCGTAAAAAATTTTATTTGCGTATCTTGCCAAATTTGTTAAAATTATCCGACCGCATAGTCGACATTCTGCAACTATAACTGTAGAAAATCCTACATGTCTGAAAACACACATTATTAACATTTAAAGTCATATTTCTACAAAAAGATCATTTTTAATGGATAAAATACTCGTGATTACGTTTTGGAAAACCACTGCATGCATCATTTTGTTATATTATAAATTTTAATTAAGAAACAATTCTTTGAAAAGCTTTGTATTATTGTGTTTAGGTATACGTGCAAATTTTACAAGTATAAATTTTTATTCTATAGAAAGCAGGCGCGGATCATCACGTCAATAAAGGGGGGGGGGCAAAAATATTTTGCTTGCTCACAAACACAATAGTTTAAGGGTTAAGGAAATATAAAAAGTGCATTTTACATAAAAATATTTTATAATAAAGAAAAAAAACATTGTATGCTGTTTTCTACATTTTTTTGACAAAAAATACACAAAAAAGGGCCCTTTTTTAGACCGAGCCCGGGGACAAAACCCCTTTTGCCCCCTTCATGATCCGCTACTGATAGAAAAGTACAAACAAAATCGTTAATTGTGCAATTTTATAGAAATATGGTTTAATTTTTTTTTTTTTTTTCAATATTTACTCACAGTGTTAGCAAACGCGGAATTGTTTTTATTCGTATTTTTAATAGAGTTCAAGAAATAAGGAGAACAGTAGAGTACATCGATAGTAAAAGCGATTTTTATTCCAAACAATGTATTTATATTTTACAATGCATTTTTTTATTGCTTCAATCGGGTTTTTTTTTGTAACACTACATTGTTTTCTTTATAACTCAGTTTTTAATTAAAATCAAATTTCTTTAAAAATCATGATTTGTACCTAATCAAAAGATATTTGTTAATTCCAAGTGGTACGTCCATCTTTTTTATAGGATTAGCAGTGATCTCTTGTATTATCCATAATTTCTTGACGTATGGTCAAAAATAATATTTCCATATAATTCATAATCCAGTTGTTCAGAAATAACTTTGTTTTTACAAACTAAAAATGTTTTTTTAAATGTATATTTTAAACATATAAACCCAAAAACTACCGATGTACTTAATTAATTAAAAACATAATTACTAGATATAAAAAAAAGAGCAAAGTGAATTTTATTTATTATGAATTTCAGCATTTTTTTTCTAAAATATTTATTGTAAAATATTTGATCATATATATATGTGCCTTTTTTTATCCACGCTTAATTCAACTTTGGTACTTAATCTGTACAAGCCAAGTTTTAATTATTAAGGTAGGTATATATGCGATGCAAACGTTCTAAATTTTGGATTGCAAGTTTAAAATTTCTTAAAACCTCTTTTTTTATTTTTATAATCTAGAAATAAATAAAAAACTATATAAAAAAATATTTGTAATCATGTATGCTATAAGTAATGTTTGTATATGTTTTTATATGAAACTAACGCATGATAAACAAAAAATAACAAATAGTACATGAGAATGCATTTACGGTTTAAAATTGGCTTTTAACAAATTCAGAATAAATGCATATAGTATATAAACAATAAATCCTTACAATATAAAAAAATCAAAAGAATTTCGTAGACTAAAAAAATATTATCTGTAATATGATTTATCTGCGATCTGCACTAATTTTCATTCTTTTTTGCAAAAAAATATTTAAATTATGATGTTTATGCTTAAAAAACAAATTTCAGTATAAAAAAAATTTTTTTAGTCAATTGGGGAATTTAAAAAATATTTTTTCTTTTTTGTTTATTTTGCGTTTTTATTACTCATAAATATTTATTTGACCTTGTATGCATATTTTTGGCTGGAAATGACAAAAAATACATATTAATTTTTTTTATTGAAAAAGCATATTAAATGTACCATTCGCGTATTTTCCGTTTTAATTTTTTTATGTGAAAAGTTTATGACTTTATTTTTACCGATATCAAAACCCTTTGCTATAAAAAAAGATAAGGGTTACTGCATATGGAATACTATAGGTGCAAAAATTGTCATTGTACTGATAATTAGATATATTACTACAAAATATTTATTGAAAAAATATATGGTAAGTCAGAGTCGAAGCTAGGGAAACAGGGAAACAGGGAGGACAACCCCCTCTTCCAAAATCATTTTTCACCTAAATTTAAGGGGTTTTTTTTGGTGCTGAGGTTTTTTTACAAATAAAATTTGATTTAAAAAATTTAAAACGCAATTTTTACAAAAATACACAATTAACGGTTGTACAATGCAAAATTATGAATTAAAGCGTTTTTTTTTTTAAAAAATACAGATCACCCGCTGCAAAAATTCCTGGCTACGCCCCTGTGGTAGGGTATACTTTATGGTGTTGGCACGATTATTTTTTTTCGGCTTCTACATATTTTATAGAATATTGTCTGTGTAGATGTAGTAGAGAGTTCAAACTACATATATATATTTTTAGACATATTATCTTGTTTTATAATCTAATTTATTTGCAACAAAAAAAAATGTGTTTATTGCCTATTTTATAATTACAATATAATAAACGTTTATTTATCAGCCTTTATTATGCGGATCAATCGCTTAGAAAAAAATTGTTTTTTTCTTGTATGTAAAATTTGCACTTTTAAAAATATTTTGTTTAAATTAAATAAAAAAATTCCATTAGTTATTTTTATTAAAAAAAATTGTATTTTAGAAATTTCATTGTAAATATATTACATATATAATACTTGCGAAACATTGCTTTTACCGTTTTCTCCTTTGCTATTTATGTCATTTGGATGTCCTGCTTTCCCTTTTGCAGTTTTTGCATTTACGGGTTTGCCTCTTTTTAATCTGGTTTTTTTCTTTTAAGAAATGACTCTTTCCTTGTGGTATACCTCTTCAACCTAAAGAAGAACATCTTATACCAAGATTTTTTTGTTTACTAGTTTCACTTTGGGTGATTTTTTATAATTCGAGTGCGCTTTATTAATGGGTTTCCCTTTAGGATATTCTTTAAAGTGTTAGGTTTTGACATCGCCCATGAAAAATAGAAATAAATAATAGACACCCATAAATATAGACGTTTCTTGTAAAAACTAAAAAATTTCTGAAACATTGCGGGTAAACATAAAGGTTTATTAAAGGGGAATATATCAAATTTGATACGATTCTATATCTTTTTGGAACTAGATATATATCTTAATATAAGAACTAGGGAATGAAATAGGATATTTTCATAAGGATTGGTCGGTGAACAACTCCCCCTGGGGCGAGTTGTCCAAAACTCGCCCGCGGGGCATAAAAGACAACTCGCCCCGGGGGCGAGTTTTTAGAAATAAAAAAATAAAAAAAAATATACAACACTGGTAAAAAAAAGTGATTCAAGGTGTACAAAATATAAATAAAAAACTATACTATACCGAACATGAAATTATAAGAATCTAATTTTTTATTTATTCACAAAAAACAAGAACATATAAATAAAATAAATATTATAAAATCCTAGAAAGTCTAATCCTTAAAATCAGTCCTGCTCAAATACTATTATCTGTACACAAAAGGAACTATCCCATACCTTTAATTAAATATTTTACCTCCAACTTCTTTTAATCATGAGATAAAAATTATAAAAGTAATTTTTAAAAATGCAATTCAAGAAAAAACGAGAAGCAAACCACAAATACAATGACAAATATGCAATATATTACGGTTAAGCTTGTATTTTAGCGTACACACGTAGGTATTGGTTAGGGTTTGGGTTAGGGATAGGGTTTGTTTAGAAAAAAATACAAAATACACTATACCCGACATTTTTATTGCAAAAGCTAATAAACAAAATAAAAAACCCATTATGTATTGTGTATTAACATTTAAACTACTTTTGCATAATTTAAATAACAATCTATCAATATTTTTTATGGCTAGAATTTTGAAAAAAACCCGCCCCCCGGGGCGAGTTGTCTTTTTTGCCCTGAGGCAATTTTTGGACAACTCGCCCCAAGGGCGAGTTGCCCAGCATCACATTTTTGAGTTACCGTAAGTATTTTCTTATAACAGACATTTTATTATAACAGACAGACCTCTCTTTACCCAATAAAATGGTAGATATTTTTTTTTGTTGTATAAAATTTGTGTAGATAATTACTATACATTTATAAACGTATTTCTTTTTTATTGAGTTAGTTATATAATATCAAAAAATAATTTTTACCCATCTTTTTGTAAAAAATCAGTCTGTTACAAGAAAGTACTTACGGTATATACAAATCACCCCCAATTTTAGTAGAAAAGCACCAAAATTAGTAAAAAGCATCGCTTTTTGACATATATGCGAAAATACTTATTTTAGGCCTAAGAAAGAGACCCAAAACCAGACAAAAATTAGTAAAAACGAAGCACTTTTTGGAAATGCAAAATAGCAAATTTAAGATTTTATACACGAGATAAAAAAAGCTATGTGCTTAATATCACAACGAAAAAAAGATAAAAGCATTTTTTTTGATTTTTAGTATTTGAATAGAAACTTGACTCGTGTAAACGTACTTAATATAATCAAATCTAACAACAGTTCAACAAACAACAAAAAACATGTGTATTCTATGTTAAATAATGGTTAAAAAAAACAACAATTCTACTTTGAATTCATGGAACTTTAACATATATTCTAATTTAGCATCCGACGAGTGTCGAACTGGCAACCAAAAATATTACCTTTACCCGACCTCCAACCCAATAAGAATTATATTAAAAGATTGTAATATGGTCACAAGATTGTTACTGATGTTAGCAATCCGTACTTAAAAAAATAATAAAAATAATAAAAATAAATAATTAGATAAATGAGTTTTTGAATAGTGTCATTTAAATGCATGGCAGAAGGTAAAAAGTAAATGTATTGAGTCTTGAAAACCTATAAAATACTGTTTTGTACTTTACCGCCTGTAATAATAATACAATTGGTTTTACAAGACTTATATCGTATTTTAATATAAAACCGCGTTTTCTAAAGCAAAAATTCCAAACTAAAAGAAACAATCTTGTGACCATATTACAATCTTTTAAAATGTTAATTTTATTGGCTTAGAGGTCAAGTACAAGCTAATATTTTTTGGTTGTCAGTTCGACTCTCGTACGACGCTAAATTAAAATATATGTTAAGGTTCCATGAATTGAAAGTAGATTTTATTTTTATTTTTAACCATTATTTAACAAAGAATACAAATGTTTTTTGTTGTTTGTTAAACTGTTGTTAGATTTGATTATATTTAGTACGTTTACACGAGTCCAGTTTCTATTCAAATACTATAAAGCAAAAAATGCTTTTGTATTTTTTCGTCTTTATTTTATGCACATAGCTTTTTTTATCTCGTGTATAAAATCTTAAAAGTGCTACCTTGCATTTCCAAAAAGTTCATTATTTTTACTAATTTTTTCAAGTTTTGACCCTCTTTCTTAGGCCTAACATATGGGTAACTACAGCTCTTGTGCTAATTACGTTGCTTAAACACTTAAATTGGTGGCAAAATACTAAAATTGAGGCAAAATGCCTAATTTTTGGGGTAAAAAATCGGCTACCCAATCTTTTTTATATAGATTTTTCTACCATATACTAGGGGTTCCAAATGGAGATCAGCACTGTACCGGTAAAAACCGGACCGGACCGGTCCGGTTCCACACGGATTTTTGGGGTCTAGTAGCAGATTTGAGATTTATTTTGTTTTCTTTATCTTTTTACGGTCCGGTCTTCCAGTCCGGTTCTTGTTGCCGGTCCGGTACGGTTTTTTTTATTTTACACAAATTTTCCGGTCCGGTCTGATGCAGACCTCTAGTTCCAAACCCGGTTACCCAGGTTTTTGTAATTTTTTTTCAATTTTCTGCAACCCGGGTGTAAACCCGGATACCCGGGTATTTTGGTGGTAAAAATGAAAAACTGAAATACTCAGTAACACATGCATTTCAGCGTTTTTAAACATTTTGATACGTGTAAAAAGTATTAATTTATTTAAAATGTTCATTTAATCATAATTATAAAATTATTTTGCTATAACCGACATTTTAGCGTATTTTGCACAATATAAAGCTGTTTAATAACAATAGTTACATTTTTGCTTTTAGTATGTGTCATTAACTAATTGTTTTTATTTATAAAACATAAATATAGAGTTACAAAACGTTTTTTCTATACCATTTAGACTAAGGCTTACAAATTTCGGGCTTATCCTGGGATTGCCCGGGTGTGTTTTAAGCCATGAATATGCATAGCAAAAATCAACAAAAAACAAAGCAAAATACTGATGAGTAAAATTAAGAGGTATTATTTATAACCTAAAGAAATGAAATATATGCTTCTAGGAGTAAAATTTTTTTATGTATTGCATTTGGTGAAAATTTTATGCATATAAAGATCAAAAAATAAACAAATGCCGCACATAAGTAAATAAGATATAAATGCCTAAATAAATTGTATATTTTTTAATAAATTTTATTCTAAAAATGGTGCTCTTTGTCATGCCTGTAGTATCTAAGCAACCTGAAACTTGGGTTTAATTATAGAAGTCTTGCAATTTATGATACATAAAAAATATAACACCGAAAAACAGAAATTATGCGGTTAAGCTTAGCGCACTTGTTAATAACAGATTCTCTACATCTAAAGTAAACACTTAAGAAAGAGACAAAAGACAAGTTTATCACATAATTCTAACGTAATTCATAGCGAAAGAAATAATATATAAATTTCACAAGAAAATAAAAAGTAATTTTAAAAAATTTTGCACCCAAACTAATTTTTTTAACACCATTACGTACAAAAACATTTCTTTTAAAAATAGTTTCTGTAAATGAAAATTTATATAAAACATTATAAAAACACAAAAAATATTTGAGTGCATAATTGTTATGTATCTTTGAATATCTGATACAAACGACTTGTAAGTACTTACAAAGAAATTCGGATTGGTTAATGTTTTCATTGAAGGATTTTATTGGATAATTAATTAGGTTTCATAACTTTTTTAAACAATTTTTGTATTTAAATGTAAAATTGGACTATAAGATCTCTTTTCTTTTTATTCCCTTTAAAATTTGTACAAAAAAAATATTAAGCTGTTCTAAAAAAAACGGCTATTGAATACTTTTTTGAGACGAACACTTAAAGCTGTTATATTATAATAGTATATGTATTTTAAATTAATTTAAAACTGATGTAAGGCGCATTTGTATCTTATTTACTGCAATTAGTATAAGTTACAGCGTTTTTCTATTTATTAAAAAGTCAAAAGACAAATTTTGTATGTTTAGTACATAAATGAGTATTTTTTTATCTTTTTTACATTAAAAAAATACCCGGGTTCATACCAGGGTTATTTCGAACCCGGGTATTTGAAAGCCCTATCATATACATTTAAAATTTTTCAATACTTTAGAAAACCTTGGAAACGCCAACCATATTTTTTTCGTTGTGACGAAATGGAATTTATGGCCTAAATACTGTGGTTAAGCATGTATGCACAAAATTTGCTTTAAGTAAAGTGAAGTGCACAGTAATTTTTGTGCCAAAAGACATTCAGTGGGTTAAAAAAAATACGAGCTATAAATCTTTTTTTGTCGGTTTTTTTATCTATATAATATATTAGGGAAAATTTTGTATTGATTATTTTCGTTCGATTCATAAAATAAAAAATAAAATGATACAAAAAAGACTCATCTTAATGTTACTCGAAAAAATTGTTTACAGGAAAGGTTATATGTATCTCCTGTTAATTAATCATTCAGATATATATAAAAATTTTAAAGGAAAAGAAAATTTTAACCTTGCTTTATAGACGAAAGTATACGGATGTTTTACGTGAATTAAAAACTATTATACTAGTTCTAACGTCAAACATTAATATACCGCCACTAAACAATAAAAATTACTTTGGCTATAAACATGTTTTTGCACAATGTAGTTATCGCAACTGTTATTTATATTCTTTTGTATGACGATATATCGAGTTTTGACAGTATAAAATTTTTAATAGCGAAATATTGCAACCGTTCGCGTCATAAATTATCGATAAAAAACTGGTATAACCTGTAAAAAATCCCCGGATTGTTTAATTTTTATATAAATTTGTTTGATTTTAATCAATGATCGCATATTTACATTACTTAATCCATCAAAAGGGCTCGCTGTAAGTTTTTAAATTAGAAAATTCTATTTTATACATTACAAAGGGATTAAGTAAAATATTTCTTTAATATAAAAATTTAAGGGTTAAAAAAGTCTATTAAACAAAAAAATGCCTGAAAAATATTGTAAAATATATGCTGGATATATTAATTAACAAAAAACTGTTAATAATATCTATGCTAAAAAAAATAAGTTTACAGTATATCACCATGATCATTAAAAAAGATTCTAATAACTTTAACGTTTAAAAAGTGTTATTGATATTAAACACGTCTTCTGGTTGACCAATTGACATAAATATATTTTTAAAGATATATTATGGATGGTTCTTGTTATATAGCAGGTCAATATATATTTACTTGGGGAGAATATGTTCATTATAGTAATATTAATAAAAAAAAATATGCCGTATGATAAACTAAGGTAGACCTTTAATCTTAATGCATATTTCATGTAATTTTATAATTATATAAAGTTTAATTAAGTATTATTTCAATTTTAAATTTTTTTTTATGTCACTCTTGAACGTTTTTTTACAGGCGTAAGCGCAACTTGAAATTCGGATTTTTGAGGCGAAAGCGCTTTACTGGAATCATATTTTATCAGAAATAACAAAATAACAAAACATACAAAAAAGTGGAATGTTTTTTTACATAAATATATTGGTTTTATTTATGTATTCGTTAATTAGTTTTGCTAAAAAAACTGTAAGAACATGGCTGACTAGACGTAAACGAATTCGATGAGCATTTAACTATCTAGGTAATGACATCTTTTGTTTTTTGTTTTGATGTTTTTACAAGAAAATTATAAATATTTTTTTTTGCAATTTATTTTTTTATTGGAATAAAAAAAGGTTTTATGACGTGCATTCTTGCATAGACGTAAAGATGATTTTTTTTTTCTTGATTTTTTTTTCTTATTGTAGAAATCTTAAATTTATAAAATGTCTCATATGCATTATGCATTATGCATTTTAAATTTTGCAATATATAAAATACATATATATTAAAGCTCCAAAAATTCGTTAAAGACATTTAAATTTATTTTCTAGCATTGATATTTAATCCTTTATACGACTTGCATACATAAATATTTTACAAAATCAAATTGGCTAATTTTTAACGGTTGTGTCATAATAGGATAGAAGTTTGCACATGCGCTATAACAGACACTTTGGAGCAGTAAAGCTTGCTAGTTAACTACTTAAAATATACGAAAAAAACAAAAAAGTGTATAAAAACAATAGAAATACCACACATCTTATACAAGCATTGCTTTTTAACATTTAGCGGGCGAATTATCGGTTTTTGATATTTGACCACATGAACTCAAAGTGACTGAGGTCTAGAAAAATAAAAGGTCAAAAATAAAGTAGATTGCAAAAAAACGGAATTTAGTTTTTTTGGTATATATGTATATTTTTTACTAATAAAAAATAATAATAATAAATTTGCTAGGCTTGCCAGATCAGTGACATATTTTGTTTTCGTTTTCTTAGAGGCCGTATCTGCGTGTGTTTAAAGCGAATCGGAAATAAACACAAAAATAAAAATGCGAAATGTTAAATTTTGTGGCTTAAATTTATATAGGCCACACTCTTCTGTCATTGCTTCCATATTTTTTCTACACGAAAAAATAAAAGAAAAAATAATTTGTACGATTTGCAGAAGAAAGCGTATTTGTAAGTTATTATTGATGACCATATAAAGGCTATATATTTTAGAAACCCGTTACCCAAATAAAATTAATTATAAATTATAAATTCAATGTTAAAAAAAATTTTATGGGTAATTATGTATAAAAAATAATCTAAGTACTGTTTGTCTAAAACCGGTTTAAAATTACACTAATTGCCGAACTGGTTACTTGGCGGTTACTTGCTTGTTAGCGTACTTTTTTATAATACAAGTTTTTTTTTTGTTTAAAGTTTTTTTTATGTTTGTTCTATCTCTAAAAAAATCCAGTCGGTCATACAAATAATAACCTTATAAAAATACATCAACTTATATTTATATAAATGCAGAGGTATTTTACGACAAAATATGGTCAACATGTGTAAAATATCAGTGTCAGCACATAATTTATACTTTTTAAAAAAATTAGTTAAAAAAAACAAATATTACAACAAATAATTGTCAATTTTATATACAGGAATTTTATGTGACTATGTAAATTACAAAGCCTGGTGTTACAGTTTGTTAAATCTGCATTATTTTTTTTGTTAAAAAGTCTAATTAAAAGAACTACTTTATTAGGTCAGAAAACTCTTAGCAAATAACTAAAAAAAATTAATTACTATTTTAGGGTGCAATTTTATACGTGAGGCCGAAAATTTCATACTTCGTTACTAAATATTTATTTTTTTTACTTAGAATACATATAGGGAATATAAGGTGTATAATATCGAACATTTGCGGTTAATCAGCAAAACGAACGCATTTTATTTTATATTTAAAACATCCAGGAACAGCATATTATACTACATGCAATTAATTATCACTTTTACCTAAGCAGAGTATTTTGTTAGTGATATATCAGGAATATAAGGATCAAAGTAAAATACTTACGGTTAGTTGCTGTTTTGCATTTATCTAACCGAAAAAAAACAGATGTCATAAATTTTCGCAAACCCCACATCTAAGCAACTACTCATTTAGATAAACTGTAAAATATCTTCTGACTTCTTTATAAACATTTTTTTTTCATGAAATGAGCTAAAATTAATGTCGTTATCAGCGTGTAACTGATATGATTATGCCTTAAGAACTATAAAGGCTACTTAAAAGGCAAAACTAAACGTAAACTACCCAAGTTGCATAAAATCGAAAATTTTTGAAAATATATTTTAAGATTAAATTTATCAATAATAAGGTACTGAGTATAGTAATTCTACCGCATATGTTTAAAATTAAAAACACACGATAGTTATGTCTTATGTATATCAAATAAAATAAGAAAAGCCAGAACAGGGACAGTTTAACTCACCATTAGATATAAAAAGACATTCTTGAGATAAGCTTCACCTAGATGTATAAATTTGTGTAAATTAAACTGTAAAAGGACACAAAAAAAAATTGACACTACTAAAAAGAGTATTTATAGAAGGCACGAATCGGGTAAGATTGAGCAAATAATACGAAAAAACATAAAAATGATACAAAAATTACCGATATTTATAAAAATTTAAGTTTAATTTTAATTATGTCAATCCTTATCTGCAAATATTCTTTTTGAGCTATCTACCTTTGCTAGACATTTATTTAACGGTAGTGATGACATAAGCCCCCTATAATACTTGTTATTAGTTTACGCGACTTCATTTTTTTACACATAAAAAATTAAATTAAATTCGTTTTTGTATGATGTATTGTTCAATTTTAATTATTTCCATGCCAAAGTGTTGCGATAATGTCTTTAGTCAGATTACTGAAAATTTACCTAAATATTGGCAAATAAAAAAAACAGGATTTTGTAAATTCACAGACTTATAGGAAAATTAGATCGGCAGAAATATTTTAGGTTGTGAAAAGTAACTATGAAGATTAAAATTAAAATGGTTTAAGTAGTATAAGTAGACAATAATAAAAATATATAATCAAGAAAAAATTGAAATGCATTTTATTTCGTTTTTGGGTTGGTAAAAAATAGTATATGTATGATAATTGATTTTCGTTGTTTTTGCGCTTTTTATTTGTAATACCGGTAATAAATCTTTAAGGAAAAAACATCAGAGTTTTTAAAAAGCATTGCCGTTGTTAAAATAGGAGGCGATCACAGACATCTTAAGTAAAAAAATTGCTAGACAGACAAAGAATGTCATAAAAAGTTTGCACTGATACCTATCTTTAGAAATTTTTGCTATCTAGTTGACTTATATACGTTAGAGATTGCATTTCTTACGATCCCGGCATTTTTGTTGGTATTAAACGTACCGGGATATCACGGGATCACGAAATGTACAAAACACGGTACATTTTCTGTCTGTAATACATAATATAAACTTTAGAATACAAATTGTACTAAAGATAGTAGATTTCTATAATATTAAATTTTTGAAATTATAATTACGGGGTTTAAGAAATGCTAGTTAACCAGATAATTTGTATTCTCAAGAGATCTTATACAAAAAAAGGTAAAAAAAAACAATATTTATTACGAAAAATTATCTAAAAATTATTAAAGTAAATTTATCGCATAATAATTCGCTCGCTTTATTACGTGTTTTGCATATATGTACTTAATTACAAGTAGCTGGTGTGTAAATATTTGTGCATCAAAATGACTAAAACTGTATTATGACCTCTACAAACTTTCAAATTTATTTTTTAGAAAACAACACTTTAAAATATGCTCTTATATCTGTTTATCCGGTTTTGAGGTCTGTATACTAAGTATGATATTTATCAATAAAATACCTATAAAAGACTTAAATGGCATAAAGTAAGCTATGATTGTAAGTATGTGTCTGTAAATTGAAGAAATCAAGTGACAAGCAATTTAAAATCACAAAAAAAATCGATAGTAAAACTTTGGTATATTTACAAAAATTGTATAAAATTTTATAAAACTAATATATGAGAGTATACAATAATCACTAGCTCTCAATAACAAACGAAAATAGAGATTATATGTTACTATGCCATTTTACCACGTTTAAAATCGTTTTTATTATATTATTTAAAATTTTCGTTTATAAACATATACAAGATTTTTTTGGCCCCAATGGAATGGGTGTTATTTGTAAATGTATAGTATTATCTTTTAAACTATAATATAATATTATAAGAACATTTACAAAAAAAAAAATCTTTTTATTAAAATTTTTTTTGCATTATTACAGTTTTAATGCCGAAATTCAAGGATCCCGGCATAAATGTTGCGTGGTTTTACAATTTCCTGGGATAATGACATTCTTAATATACATGTTGTAAAATATATATTGTAATGGAACAAATCTGCTTTACACATGCAATTGCCTGTTTTGCTGGTCTCTGTGCTTTTTTTTTTCTAAATATGTAGTAAGTCAAGCCAAAAAAAACAGAATAATTACGTCATACATATTTTTTGAACTAAAGATATGTAAACACAATTTTTTATTGTTTTTAAACGATAATATACTATATAAAATCATATAAACGCACAATAAATACTTTTACTGAAATCATTGATTTTAAATATAGAAATTTGCAACGTTTTACACGTATAACGCCACATTTAACAACATTTTTGCAACTTACATTTATATTTTTTTAAGTAAAGCAAAGATGTTTTTTATACAAAATATTATAAATGAAATTACTACTTTATTTTTTTTTTCAAATTATTACTATTTTATACCGTTCAATAGCTTTTAATACGCACGATACATAATTTAAATTGTGTATGTAATAAGTAAACAAAAATTGTACTATTTTTTGTCGTATATGTTGTCGCTTATATAATGTATGATTTTTTTATATTTTTTATATAATATTTCTTTCAATTGTCTGCTTTTAATATTTTCCCCTTTTTCATATTGCATTATTTTTCCATCGAGGACGAAGAATTATAATGTTTATATTAAGGAATCGTAAAATTTTTATAAGGGTTATAAGATTTATTTTGTATGATTTTAAAATAGAAGAATTATAATAAGAAAACATGCAACAAAAATTAAAAGCTCACTAAGTTGAAATTCTTATATAAAGTATTACAAATACTTGCATTAAAGAAGAAATATACCATTAAGATTGTAAATTTTTTTTTAATTTAGTCAGTTTCAAACAAACAAAAAAAGATATATTAACTTTGTAAACTAAAAAAAATGAAAAAGAATCAGTTTTTTTTACTATTTAAAAACATATAACACATTTTGAAATAACTTTGTTTATTATTGTACTATAAAATGATATTATATTTGTAAAAGCACGTGTAATACTTATGTATGAAAAGTTGTACCACAATATAAGGATAAGATAAACATATTTGTAAATCCGAAAAAAAAAAATTATAACTATAGAAAACTCGTCGTATGAGTATTTACCTATAGCGTTTTTATAAAATATGGACGTGGTTTTTACTTTTTTAAACATTAGCTTCATGAGTATCTGCAATCTTTTCGGGAAATTTTATGCCTAATCTACGCGCAAAATTTTTTATTACGTTCTTTTAAAAAGTAAAACACGATTTACAAACATAATATGATGCGCTGTCTTTTTTCAAACGTTTATGATTGTTTTATGAGACGAAAAAATCTAAGAACTATAGACATGAAAAATGTAATATCTATATTGACGTAAGTGTTTTAAATACAATGTTAGCTTGTATGTCTTACCAAAAGTTTTTTTCGAGGACAAAAAACAATTTTTAAATTCGAGTGTAAAAATTTTAACGGTAAATAAATGTATACATACTAAAGGTTAAAAGACTAACACTTTTTTATACATACCGAATAACAAATATACTTTACAAAAAAAATATTTATCCCGAATAATATTCATTCTACTGCTTATAAATATTCGTTGCAATCAATTTTCTTGATGATTGTATTTTTATAACTAATACTAGTAAATGCATGCAATAAAAAAAAGTAAAATAAATTTATAACAGTAAAATTTGTAGATGTATACTTTACGACATATAAAAAAAATATGACACGTAATTTTCAATGACTGCTAATTTACAAATGTGATATACGTCTAAAATTTAATGATGCTAAGAGTACAGCGATTTTTATAAGAATATTACAAAAGCAAATGCTACAAACCTACGCAAATTAACATTTTATTTTTTCAGTAGCATATAAGTATGCTTTTATGTATTGAATGATGTCAACGTGGTCGATTTTATATGATCTGTTTTTATAATGCGCAAAAAATGTTATAATAACAAAAAATACGTTAATTTACTTGTTTTGCAAACACATGTGGCTTGAAGGTACAAAGTCGTTAATATAGATTATTTGCGATTAAAAGCAATCTCGTTTTTATTGGTTTAATTTATACATTAAATTTTACATAAAAATCAGTATCTTTACCATGTGCGCTAGAAAAAAATCGTTTTTAATTATGTGTAAATCTCTTGATTTGCGAGCTATTTCATGCGCCAATCACAGAATTTATGCAGCGAATAGGTATTTTACCTCATTGCTTTAACTAACGAAAACAATAAAAAAAATCATTGTGTGCTTTTTAATAGTAAAACAGCTATCAATACTAATCTTAGCAATAAACAAAAACGAATATTCGTTCTTTTTATTTCGTCTAAAGACGCGATTAACAAAAAATTCAAACCATGACCAAGTATAACTTTTATTCATAATACAAATATTCTGTTGCAACCACATATACATACCTTTTTAGTTGTATACCTATAATTTAGGCCTACAACATAGGAAAAATATAAAAATCAAAAACTACATTAAAAAATTATGACGAAATTTAAGCAAAATAATAAATTAAATTGCAATTTGTATAATTTTTATTTGTATTGTAATATTTTTTATATCGAAGTTTCTTCTGTATATTTGAGTATGCAGTTTTTAGGCTGAAATATTCTAGCAAAAAAAAAGAATAAATAATTTTTAAAATAAAGGGATTAAGGGAATAATCCAGCCAATTCTGTACTTATATACGAGCCCTGTGACTTTAAATGAAATCCTTTTTTATCGGAAAATTTTCATAAAATTTATAAGTAAAAAATGTAAAAAAAATATGCCTACTTTATATCTTAAAAATGAAAAATGAAAAATTCCATGATTCGAAAATAGATCCATTATTTTTTTTTATCTTTGCAAAAACAAAATATTAATAATATTGAGGAAATAAAATAATAACTGTATTTAAAAAACAAGTTTCTGTATGTTGTTTTTTTATACGCCGTTTTTTTTGTTATAAATTTACAATATAAAAACATTTTTGTCTGTGATTTAGATGGTAAAAAAAATACAAAGAGCCTTTATCTATTACCGGACTCGTTAACAAGTTTCTGTGGTACTTGCTGCCATGCCGCTTTTGCCACATTGATGAGACAAACAAATACTATGCTACAAAAACTGACCCTAGGTTAGTTGCATTTTTGATATTTTTTACTAAAAATATACAGATTTAATACCTTTACTTTATAAATTTACTTTCCAATAAAAAAGACAGCCAAATTACAAGACTTAGACTTAATGAAGACAGCAGGTCTATTTTATATAAAAAATAGTTTTTTATTATACTTTTACACGATGTAAACATCCAAATTTGCCAACAAAAACAGAAAAAAAACTAGTTCCTTTCTAAAATATGAATCTTGTATAGATGCTTGCATAAATGAACTATTTACTTTTACTTTATATTAATTTTTCACAAGTAAGAAATGCGTGATATAAAAATTTTAAAAAAATGTTAGCCTAGGAAAGCCAAATTCTAATCTTAACACCTCTTTTTTATGTTTTTTTTTATAAATGCTTATACAAAAATTATCATATCTCTTGGATTTTTTTCTTAACACATTTCTTCAGCATTCGAACATTTAAAAATACAATTCTAAAGTATATATTTTATTTTTATTTTGCACGGAGTTTAATTTGTAACCGATAACAGTTATTGTAATCATTAATTTTAATTTTAGTTATCGAGCTCATAAAAACCTTTTAATACTATAGGTAAGAATAAAGATGAGATAAATACTACTGAAATAACAGTCAACCAACAGCTGCAAATTACAATTAGTAGCAGTAGCGGATCATGAGGGGGGCAAAAAGGGTTTTGCCTCCAGGCCCACTTTAAAAAAGGCCCTTTTTAAAAAATTTTTTGTCAAAAAATGTAGAAAACAGCATACATTGCTTATTTTTTGTAATAGAAAATTTTTTTATGTAAAATGCACTTTTTATCTTTTTCCTAAACCTTAGGCTATTGTGTTTGTGAGCAAGCAAAATATTTTTGGTACCCCCCTATTTTTGACTTGATGATTTGCGCCTGATTATTAGTAAAAATCCTATTTTACTTTTAAATATGTTTGGTTATTTTTGATCGAACTGCATTACTAAAATGACAGTAAACGTACAAATACATAAATATAAATTTCTTAATTTAAAAAAAAAATAAAAAGTAAATAAAGAGAAACTCACTTTAGTAAGCATCAGCATCTCGTTATTCGCTTCTTATATACTAGCTTTACCAAAACAACTTGAACCCCGTGTAAAAACTGACAATATTATATACTCATATTTTTTCATTTACACAATGTATGCAATGATTTGAGTTTTGCAAAAAAATATTATAAGTTTGTATTATAAACGCTAGTTAACTAATATTTGTTTTTTATAGTAGTAAATTTACAGTGCGCGTAGCACATTCTAAACTTGTTAAATATAGTTTTTATTGCCTCGAATTATTATTAAACTAATGTTGTCTAGTAAAAACATGTTTTCGCGTATAAATATTGTTTTGTTAAAAAAGGTAAGCAAAAAGTATTAAAATTTGTATAAAAGTGTATAAAAAAATTACAAAATTATGCATCAAACACTTTCTTTTGTTGATCAGTTTTATTAACTTTGTCCTTTTCTACGTTATACATCTAATGTGAGGGTTCGTCGTTTTTTGCGTACAACTTGCGCGAAAAAAGGGGAAAAAAATTGCAGAACAAAAAAAACCCCACAAAAACTAGACACTCAAAAATTATCTGTATTAAAAATATATTCCTACAAAAAAAGGTTTTTAAGCGGCTATCCTTATAATTTAAATCGTATTTTATGCCCAAAATTTAACGTTTTAGATTTTAACTAACAAAAATGTATTTTTGGGGTACAATATAGACGTTATACTCTGTAAGAAAGCGTTTTTTATAACCAGATTTGGATTACTGTAACTAGAACCATAAAACCAAACCCATCCCCTATTTACCTAACCCATGATTACCTTGATAAAACTTAATTTACGAAATAAAATTGGCAAAAAAATGATGTTCATACCTTTTTGCTCTGTCTTTATAAGTACCGAATAATGATATTTTCTTTATATTTAAAAGTGCATTTACTGCCTTCCTTTAATTTGGCCCAATAAACTCTAGCCTAAATAACTAAGGAAAATATGCAGTATTCATATTTTATTCATTAAGGTAAATTACTTAAACATTTTTCGTGTTTTTGGTCCCTATTTCGTTTCGCATAGTTATCACAATAATTTTGCGTACAAATGCGCAAGGAAATTGTCGACGGTATAAATTTTTTTCAGTTTAAAAAAGGTAAGCAACAAGATTAAAATTTTCACAAAAAACAAAAAGAAAATTTTTTAATTTTTAAGCATCAAAAAATGCTCTTTTTTTATCCTTTTTGTTCTCATAAGATTTTGTTATTTAACATCTACTGTTACATTATACAAATGATTTATTATTAAATACTTATATACAAATATCATTTTAAAAAATTTATGAATTTTACACAACCTTTTTTAAATTTTCTATATTTGAAGTGTTGATAATGACGCCAAGGCAGCTGTTGCCGACCAAGGGAGTGCGCATCGATTCGCGCTCTGGCGTCGCTTCGCTCCTGGAGCGGAATTTCGGCCCTCGACCGCTAGGTCGGCATCGGCTGCCGCAGGCATGCCACTATTAAGTGAGAAAGACGTAACCTGGAAACACCCTCTTTAGTAAAAGATAGGGCTATTGGTTACAGTTGTGATACAATCTAAATGATTGATATCTTATCTGATACAATTGTATCAGATAAGATAAAACTACTATAAAAAAATATGAAGTAAATAAATATTAGTACCAAATGGTTTTTCATAAGAAAGTAAAGTCTCAAACCCACTCATCCAACAATGACATTCTGTATTAGATGAAATTCATTTATTTATGGGGTAGTCATATTTAATATAACTCGATAGTTCAATGTTCTCAATATACGATGATTACTCACCTGGTAAGATTAATTTTTTTTTTTTTGTAATTTAGTATCCATTCTATAAATATTATCTAACTAATTGGTATTTTTTATTATTTTACGCCCCAGAATAGGACCCCTTAAATCAAGCACCCCGTGTAAGTAAAGGTACGCCTTAAGTTAACTATAAAATGTACAATATCGTCTATTGTGTCTTCATTAGCGTTCTGAAAGTTACAGGTGCTTTTATATAACAACAATGACAGAATTTAATTATAATATCAGCTGCAGTTGATTTGGTATGTAACAGCAATATTTTTACGTACTGAAGATTTGTAATACGAATAATTCTTCTCATTGTTTTTTTTTAGGGGGTAGTATAATCTCATTAAATTAAAGTAAATCAATGGAAATCTAACAAAACCTTTACATCTGCTTTTAATGTCAGAAATTATATATTTTTTATTATATATCTCTATAAATGTAGTTGCAATTTTTATATGTACTTTGAATAGGATTATGTAATAATAACTGCGGTAGTGGTATACTTTTTGCACCAGTTTGGCAGATTTGTAAGCGGAAAAATCACCAATTTTAATTTTGTAAAACTCCAAATTGGAACCAAAAAAAAATTAACGCTTACCAAACGAAAAAAAATATATATAACCATGTAAATAGTTAGGATATTCTATCCTATAACATATTATGTTAAAAAAGTGTCCAAAGTAGTTTTTTGATAATGTTTGTTGTTTAATTATCAATAAAAATTATTTTTAATTCTTCATTAAACATATGTATTAGATTTAAAATACTTTGTAGTTGTTTTTTTTGTATTTTTAGATGTTTTATTCATTTTTTCGTTTTTTGGAAATTTCCTATAACATAAACTTTTACTTGAATACTTCAAAATCAGAATAAACGTTCTTTTCATACGCAATTTTTATTATTTAAACTGTACATAAACCTTAAGTTTCTACTAAAAATGCCCTTTTTACATTATTTTGCAAACAACCGTTAATATATACAGTTTTATTACTGAGTATAACTTTTTCAAAGAACCTATATTATTGCTTTTCGTATAAATTAAATAAAGAATATTTCTTTCGAGCTGTCGTCTCATTAAAGTCACGTGGGCTTTGAAGATATAGTTAGCATTCTACTAAGCCTTAATTAATGACCTAAAAACAAAAATCATCTTTTTTATGTAAAAAAGATCATATACTGGGGTTAAAAATGCATATATTAGAATTTCATTTTTGGCATTTTTATGGTGTGTTCTGGATTAATTAAAAACCTCAAATAAGTTGATAAACAACAAATGGTGATCACCAGCTTTTTTTTTGACTAGAAAAACACCAAAAAAATGTTATTTGGTTACAAATCACCAAATCTGGCAACACTGATTTGCACTTGATAATAATTTAGGGAAACAATGTTTAATTTTACTAAATTTAAATGTCAATTTTTTGTTATAATTAGGGCAAACCAAATGCAAAAAAAAAAAAAAAGTATTAATTGCAATAAAATTATCACAAATAACAGTTTTTTCCTTAAATGCAGAATTTTTCAGCAGTTTGTTTAAAATTTTTATACCTCCTCTAAATGTTAAAAACAATAAAGACAGGGCGTAAAAATCTAGAAACTATATCTAGAACTTTAACAAGATCTATATTTTAAACTATCAAAATCTCTGCACTATCATACGCTATACATCAAAGCCTTTCAAAGTTTAAAAACTGCAGTTTTTCTAAGGAATTTTTCAACCAATAGCATTTGCAATTTTAAAAGGATATTTCTAAATGGTTATATTGGAAAGTTTACCCGATAAACTTAAAAAAAAAACTTTTAATTTTATAAATGCAGAATTTTTGTTATAAATGCAGAATTTGGCCCAAATTTTCTGCATTTATGGTTTGCCCTAGTTATAATAGAAGTTTCAAAAAATATGTTTACGTAACGGTATATGTACAAAAACTTTACATATTGACATTATATTTAATTTTTTTTTTCTTTTGAGAAGCATTGTATCGCAGGGCTTCCCACAGGGGCTTAGTTCAAGAAATTGGGAACAATTTGGTTGCATGAATATGATTGCAAAATTGAAAACATAAAATAAAATATGTAAGAAACACAAATGGGCTTGACTTGTGCCTTTATTTTTTTATTCTTTTTTTAGGGCACAAAAAAAATCTCTAGGGGTCGATTTTGAGCCCCTATGAGAAGCCCTGTCGTATCGTTGATATTTTTTGGCAGATATATACAATTTGTTTTCTATCTATAAAAAACTTGTTCATTTGGGATAAGTACTCTGCGCAGAGCAGATTATATTATTGTAAAAAGTGAGAAGAGCAGAGTATTTAAAAATACTCTGCTTATCCATTATGTGCCCACTTCTGATTTGTGTACATATCTTAAATAATTTTTTTTTTTTTAAATTGCACTATAAATCATATTATGTTATTTTATACATCAATATGGCCATTTGGAGGAAGCTCAGATAATTTTTAACCATATTTAAATTTAATTCTAACCGCAGATTTACTTTATTGAAAACATGGAAAATGAATATTTACAAGCAACACCTTCAATTTTTTTAATTTGTTGTGTTGGTATTTGTTTTCATTATTTTATGCGTAGCCATTTAATTGTATAAATCTGAGCTCCATGCATAATTGAAAAAGCAAATCAATAAATCGAAACGGCAAATCAATAAATCGGAATTTAAAATCAATAAATAGAAATTGCGAATCAATAAATCGTAATGAGATTTTTTAAATTACATTGCCAAGTCAAATTAAAATCATTAAGAAGTTATTTTTTACA
>JAQFYM010002270.1:0-24846 GCA_034694785.1 Agrenia bidenticulata | reverse complement strand
TTTTGTATATGCGTTGTTATAGTTTGGTGTGTTTTTATTTGGTTTTATGTTTTGTCTTGATTTCTTGTTTACAAAAATTTTATACCTAACTGCTGGAATACTTTTTTACGCTCCTTTTGTGCAATTTTTGCGTTAGTCTTTTTTCACTCTTTGCACATTTTACACTATGAGAAAGTTTACATTGTTGTAATCGATTTTGTCCGTACTAACATTTCAATTTATGTTACTTTGTCAATCATACTTATCTTATCTTCGATTTTATGGTGCTTTTTGCCCAGTTATGTATGCTTTTTAAACTTTTTATTAATTAAACTGTGGTTTTTATCATTAATTTAATACAAGTGTTACCATAATCTAATGATGTTGCTAAATGGATGATCATTTATGGATATTACATATCTATTATTTTCGTTGTTGTTGTTATGTAATTTTCATTTCTACGCATTTGTATTTCGTGTCTTTTCTCCTTTTTGTTTAAATCACAGATCATTGATTTCGAATGATTGAAAGAAGATAAATGAAGAAATGATAAAATATTTGATAACAAATGAATGCAACTGAGTAAACAAAAATAGGTTATGGTAATGTTATTGCGATATATGATATTCGTTTTTTATAATAAGACGCATATTATTTTCTTGCCCCAATTTAAGGGGACATTTTTCCATGGGGGTGAATTTTATATACGACAGAGATCTTTGTTTTTGCAGAGATTTTTTCACAAAAAAACTCTAAAATTAAAAAAAAAAAAATTAGAAATTTTCCAAAAAAAATAATAAAGATTTTTCACGTTATAAATCGTGTTTTTAACCCTTAGTTTTTTAAAAAACACTGACTAGCCCTGGGCTGAAAAAATTCATGGGTACCGTCGAGCCTAGAGAATAAAACGCGTTATCCGTTTTATTGTATTTTCGGGGCTGAGAGGGGTAGGAATCGACGCAAAACCTAGGTCAATTTAGTCTTTGACATTTGTCCATTTCATATTTTTTTAGGGATGGGTAATAATATTATTATTTTTATTAATTATTATATTTATTGTTAATAATATCAATATGACATTTTTTTATTTCACCCCCTATAATGATCGAAAGTACACAAGATACAAGCTACAACAACTTCTCCCAAGATGACTAAAAGGCAACGCATGAGGCACAATAAAGGCCAGATAGTAGCAATAAATAACCCCTGAAATTTGTGTAAAATTGCTGAAGCAGTCCAACCAGGGCCGAACATCCCTAAAAAAAACAAAAAAATGTATAGCTTGGATCGGTTTACCCAACAGACTTAATCTAGTGTTTAATGTAATAAGTGCGGTAAAAACCTTGATAATAAGTAAAAACACAAATGCAATATTAACTCATATTGCATTAGAGCAAAGGCCAGAAGGGAAACATATCCGGCGAAAACAATCCTGAACAGGCAACAAGACTTGACAAGGCACTTACAATCCTTAAGTTTTGATTATTGCAGATGCTTCAACCTTAGCATGTATTGAATGCTCACAATCTTAAGAAAATAATTGACAAGCTAGATCCGAATGTAGTGCTACCAGGTAACGGAAAAAGCACATGCCAAGTGTTTGTAAAACAGTATAATATGACACAATCATGTATTACGAATAAGTTGAACAAGGTATCATATTTCAGTTTCACATTTGATACGTGGACTTCTGTATCGAAAACTTTTTTATTGGCTGTACAGTTAATTTCATAACCCCGAAAAATCTATTTCAATCTTGTCTATTATCTTTGTCGGAGTTTAGCGAATCCCACACGGCAGATAATCTAAACAAAAAAAAAAAAAATTTTGATACATATAATTTTCATAAAAAATGTGTGAGAATATTACATGATAGCGGATGAAAGATGCGTGTGGCGAATAAATGGCAGACTTAAACAGGAATAAAATGCTACGCTCATCTTTTGCAGTTTTGCATAAATTCCGCATTATCATTATCATGTTTAAAAGGCCATTTAGAGACATAATGGAAACTAATAGGATTATTAGGGATAGCACAACAGCTACTTTTTTGTGCATTAAATGTTAAAAATTATATGATTTACCAATATATCATCTAATACAAGTGTAAGTACAAGGTGGAACTTCGCCTTCTATATTATTGATACATCCATAAAGCATACATATGCTTACATGGCTGTTTAAATAAAGATGAAAACACTAAATTTGCACAACACCTACACATGTGATATAATAAACATTCTTGTTGGGCTCGTATATATCTACAGACCGTTTGAAGAGTCCACCGCTGTTATTGCAGGTAAAGATTTCCGACCGGGGGCTAAGAGCTACCTTTACGTACTCACCTAGAATCGTAAGTTGACCAAAATACGACTGGATCATAATTAATCTATAATGTTGGGTCTTTTGCGATGCATATTATTTGAAGTAACAAAAATGAAAGATAAATATATAAACAAGTTTGTCTTGCTTGGAATTTGCTCATACTTCAATCCGAAGTTTGAAATGCTCATTTTTGCCGATGATGTGCTAAAAGTGAAATTTTGGACATTCAAAAAGAAAGAAACAGTATTTTTGAGTTTAAATAATTTACACGAATATTCTATTTTAGCCGATAATGATACTTTACCTTCAAATGAATTTGACCATACTACATATGATGCTAGTTTGAAGCTTTAAGATACAATAATATGCCAAATATTTATTAAAATCAAACTTTTCGTGGCTTTTGGACGAACAACTCATTCAACTTTCTATTATTACCGCATGTAAGCCAATAAAAAATTATGCATCGGGGGATATAGTGCTTTATCTGAGCGGGCTGGAGTATTGTGGATATAATTGTAAGCGAATAAGAAACCGACTTGATCAAAAAAATGTTGAAATGTTATCATTCTTCCGCCAAAACCTATATAAATTACATTAAAGAAATATTAATAAAATATTTATATTATCGTCTCTTTTTGTTTATATTTATTCTTGAAATCATCTCTGTATTGATATTATTTAAATTATAAGCTCGTATGTGGCTGCATATATTTTGTAAAATTAACTAGGAATACAAAACTAAGAATTAATTTTTTAACTCTAGCTTCAACGTTGTCTTGTTTTATTCTTTGTGTGTTTTTAGTGATATTGATAATATTTATAACTAGATTAACAATATAATTACCCATCCCTAATATTTTACTAATATCTTATAAAATATATATATATATAACGGGGGGCATAGCAACATTTTTTTTATACACAAAAAGGTCTATCAAATTAAGGCAAGGAAGGTTTTACAGAGGATATACTTTTTTCAGCACAACAACTTCTTGTATTTTGTAGTTGTATATAGTAAGTACCTTTATTTTTTGCTACCCTATCAATTAGATTACTTTAAGATTCAGTTTAATGGAACAGCGTAATTATGTTAATAAAAAAAAAAAATAAACAAAATTTGAAGAATCTTATAAGGTACGAGCTAAGTTGGATTCTGTATAGATTTACTACGATTAAATTTTTATAAGAGAAAAAAATATTTATTAAGCATATCTAAAAATGTATCAAAAATTATTATGATTATGAAAAAAACCATTTACGATACGTTTTGTGCAGGAAATTACATCTACAGCGAAATTTATATATTGATACCTAAACTCGTTATTTGATGTTTATGGTCCATAAATCGTACATATTAAATTATAAGTAAATCTATCTTTTTTTTTTATTATGATTGATCTGTGAAATCGTACTAAGAGTGGTCATTTTAATTAAGCCCCACGTATATTCGGTATAATATTTGAACATACTTTTGCTTTTAAAATGCTGTATTTTATATAAAAACCAGCACATCTTTTGTAAAGAAATAAGATCCAACATTACAAAAAAATAAGATGTAATGTATGGTTTAATACGAAAAATTTTGCTTTTACATACTACAAAGTGTATATACAAATAAAATGGTCATGTCACGATATATAATAAATCAATAGGGGTTGACTTATATGATATATTTTCTATTGGACATATTTTCTTTTTTCCTAGTATTTTTTTGTTTTTTTACTAGAGACCTGTAAGTTCCTGCAAGTGATTGGAAAAACTGTAACTTTTTTATTGATGATAAACATCTTGTAACAAAAAAATATAACCAGACTGAAATCACTATTGTATTAGAATCAACAAAAGCGAGGTCATATTGTACTTGACTTTAGATTTTAAAAAAAGCAATTTGCGCACTAATATTAATTTCGGTAGTTTTATAAGAATGCAAAACACAAAAACACTAAAAAACAATTTATTTTGTTATTGCACTATTTAAAAATACAAAAATTAGGCATTAATGCTTTTGCTACTAAAACATAAAATCTCAAAAGCTATTTATTTATGAAACGGCATACGACCCTGAAAACAACAAAAACTATAGGAATTTACAAGAAAATGCCACAATATAAATTCTACAATAAAAGAGTTTTTTTTGATACATACACAGTTGTATTACTAGATTACTCTGCAATCTGAAAAAAAAAACTTATATAGTATAAAATGCTACTAACGTGAAAAAAAATACAGTTAAGCGTACTTATCTGACACCATTTTGACTTCTTTTACACACATTTACCTATGCGGCTTTTTCAATTTGTCTGATCAAAAACCAGAAATTAACATCCTTTTTTATGTGTAACTACACATAAAAAATAATTAATAGTGTATTTTCAGTATTGGGCTTAAGTTGGTTCAAGTTTATTTTAAAAATATAATAATTTTGTTTTTTTTTTTTGTTTACCGTATCATATGCCATCAAATGCCTTGTAATTTACGCTTTTTATAGAATGTAAATGCTACACTGTATTTTTAAAACTCTTATTTATATGTTCCGAGGTATTCATAAACATTTATCATCTATCTTTTTTTATAAGAGGTAAATTCAGTCGGTAACTTTAATGTCAGATATCGTCTAAACTAAGACAATAATCACGAGTAAAAATGTGTTCAAAACCAGGTGTCTGTATTATCACAGGTTGGTATTGTGCGTTTCGACTGTACTATACATTTTAAATGTTATTGTGAAATATATTTTGTGAGGGGGACGGGGTTATAAAACTTTAATCGCTTATAAACAAGTGTTTATTTGCTATTGATGCTCTTTTCGATTTTAAAAAAAACAACCGCGGGGATAACTCTTGCACAAAAGACAAAAATGGGCCAAAACCAAGCTGTCAATATATACTTTTATTAGTAGTTTTAACAACTCTTATAAAAGTAGAAAAAATCCACTTTTTTCTCTTAAAAAACAGTATTTCTAGTATATGCATAAAACATGCCTTTTCAAACACGATTTGCTATAAAATAACAAAAAACCGGACCGTGTTAGGCGTTTTTTTTTTGTTTTGAGTAATAATAATTATGTGTAACTACCCTGTTATAAAACTATTGTGTCAGATATAGCTCATTCTAAAATCAACATATAGATAGACCAGTTATGAACTAAATATAAAAACAGAATAGCCGCAAAACGACAATATTCTGCTTTTTTATGTAATTTTCTCAGATGCGTAACCAGGGGGAGAGGCACAGGGGGGCACCCCCATCCTAGAAAAAAAAGCGTAGTTCGAATTTCTGGAGGGTTTTTTATTCGGGGCCTCAAAATATGCGAAAAAAATATTTTCATAAAATTTGTATTTTTCAAAAATTCTTAAAATTTTTAGCAAAAAAAAATATATTTCTTTTTGTCGTTCTAGCTCATTTTTTGTTGTGCCCCCTTTAAAAAACGCTCTGGCTACGCCACTGAATTTGCCACAAAATAATAAAAATAAAAATATAACACTAAATGCAAATAAATTATCTAGCGCAATGTCATTTTTAAAAATATGTTTTTTGTATAAGTGGTGATTTCAACGTACTGTTTCACTTCTATATGACGTTATGTTGCTTGTTGTTTTTTTATAATGAAATGTGTAGTACGAAAGGAGGTTCTTTTTATATGTTTAAGACTATATTATTATCTTCTTATAGTATCCATATGTTTTGCATCAAAGCTACTACATAAGAGACAGCTGACAGAATGACCGATAACATTGGTAAAATGCTAGAAGGAAACTCTCAGGCATACTTTACACAGTAGATTTTTTTTACTCGGGGTGAAATCATCAATTTTGTGTCATTTTTTAGGTGGAAATGCTGAGGAATTGAAAAAACAAAAAACAAAATTGTATCCAAAATTTTAGGATCATTCAAAAAGCATTTTAAAACGTAGAAATATATTTACATAAATAGTTTTTTCAGTTTTTTTAATGTAAATCCTTTTTTTTTTGCAGCCTGGTATAACCAGCACGCAAACCGGCAGGCGTGACTACATGTGATTCATGAGTATGCAAGTGTAGTTTTTTACTGCTAAGCAAACAGAGCACCAGGCGGCACTTTGTGCTAGCAAAAAGATACAAGTGATACATTACCTTTTTGTTAAAAATCCAGACACAAAAAAAAACACTATTAGGCACGCTTTTATAAATATATATCTCTACTGCAACACTTTTGGAACTAAAGGTTTGAGGCTATCTACGCAATTTTTTACTTTTTTGTATGATCAATATCTCACTCCAATTTTTATCCACTGACTTACTACTAAAAAAAAATATGATAAAGTTAATTTGGATCAAAAAATAAAGAAAAACAAATTTTTATCATCTCTAATCAACCAAATATGTTTATATAAAACTTTTATCATGTGACCATTATGACATTTTAAAATAAACATGGCAATATGTAATCTGATTCCCAGCTAACCCAGCAACCGATTAATTGTAAACGCGTAAAATATATATAACGAACCTGATGAGATCAATGCTGAACATTGAATGAAAGTGTGTCTAATATACCTATCTTGTGCCTGGGATCATATAAAATGTATATCAAAGCAAGGGAAACTTTAGGTTTGCTCGGTATATCTCATCAGTACTATAGCTGTACGAATGGCATAGTAGCATACGATACAAAACTGCCGTACAAACAAAGACACCCTGCTATAAAAGGTATGTGCTAACGCGTATATTTGTAAAACTGTTATCCTGTGTGTGTAGGGAATACCACAAAAGCGAGCTACAGGCCTCGTGTACTTTTGGGTTTATCATGGACAGCAATGGCTTGCGTTGTACGAAACGGTGCAAAGGGGGAACAGTAAACCCCTACCAGGTAATCTGCAATGTAAATCTGCCGTCATGTTATTGAAGCATTTTATGGCAACATAAACAAACAGGGGCTGAGTCACTAATAATATATACAAAGTAAAATAAGATAACAAATGAATCTATATCGAGGGTTGCATACTTTGCACAAAGTAGGCATGTTATTTTGTTTTGTGCTGCCATTTTGCAATTAAAAATATTAAATAGAACGAGTATATAATGCATTCAAATGTTATATACAATATTGTGCACAATACAATACATACAAATTTTTTATTGCTACTAATAAAGCGTAAATAAGTTATATTTTCTCTTTCGTACGAGTATATCAGCTAAAAATGTGCATTAATTTTGTAATGTCAAAGATTAAATATACTCATCAATGTTCCTATATATTAATTTGTTCTATGTATTATTTTTTACAATGTATAAAACTATATACTTAAGACATTTATTCGGGTCTTGGCGCAATTATTTGTTACACAACCTTTTTTTTGGCACAATTATATCTATAGTCAGGAACTCCTGCGTCTAAAATACTGTAGGCGATATTATAACCCAACCCTAACAGCCATATTTTTACGCCTACCAGACAAAAAAATTACGCATAGACCCGGTAAATAGTTAGACACTGCCAAAGAATAATGGTAACTATTCTTGGTTCATTTTATCGTATATAAATTTGCTACCCCAGCCGGTACGATACTGGTATATAAGCATGGATGAAAAATAAATATTCCTTTCCTGTATAAAGTACTATCAAATAAATAATTAAAAACGATCATTAATGTGAGAAAACAATTAAAAAATGCGTAATTTCGTATATAACGTCTTTTTATATTGCAAAAACGTGATTTATATATTAAAAAAACTTTTCAGCTTTTTCTGTGTTTTCATAGCTAAAAACGAACTCGGTGTGTACTAGGATTACCTCGTTTTCATGTACATTAAATTTTAAGTAAAAAAAAAACCACTTGACATATTTGCTGTAGGTGATTTTCCACATTTATATATGGTTCAATACCATTAGTTTGTTTCGAACAGACTTACACCAAAGCAATCATATACATTAAACATATTTAAATTGTAATTAATCATTTTATAACGCTTATAAAATGTGCAATATGCCATAATACTGCTGTGGTAATATTATTAAGTTTTCTGTTGCAACATTTCTTTAAATTACAGAAGATACGGGAAACTAATATATTTTGTAGAAGAACCACTTTTTTATCCTACATAAAATAAATAAATACGCATTTGTGACATAAATATTAAAACATAATGTTGATCTACGTAAATGAACAACGTAATCAAATTGAAAAAATGAACTATTATTTGATTTTGCGAAATCAAAAAATGAGGTGTCGTAAAAAAAAAAATCGCCTTATATTTAAGTAAAATTACTTATTTAAAGTATTTGTTACCATTATACCTAGAGACGTTAAAAAATAATATATATTTTTTTATAATGTATATCTAAGAATATATATAATACAATTATCACTTTCCTACACTATTTTTAATAAGGTATTTACGCAATTTTTAAAAATGTTTTCCTGTGTATTTTTTTTTTCTAGGTTGGTTTCAATATGGAAAAAATATGGAAACATTATTTTTACCATAATAGCCATTTATTGCATAACCATTATAGAAGAGTACTGTTTTTTTTGTACCGGGAAACCAACCATTAATCTAATTATGTTACTTGTTAAACTTTACTGAAATTTGTAAATGTAAATCGTAACATATACAAGTATTCCATGCACAGGATACTAAACTATCCTTGAAAATTTTTTTAAAAAACTAACAAAAAATATATTCTAAAGACCGACAATTTCAACACAGGCTCAGGAATAAATTAATTCGAGTTTTCAAACACGAAACTCGGCGAAATCCAAAAATTGAAAAATAAGAAAAAACAGCTTTTATTTAGACCCCACACAAAAAAAAAACAAACAATAAAGTCGTAAACTTGTAAACTATAAAATAACTCAAAAGTATTTAATGTGCAAAAATAGTACATCGAAAAAGCACAATTGCTTGTAAAACCCCTACAGTAAAATTTATAAAACAAATATGGATGAGAACCTCTTTTACACTCAAAAAAATGCAATGGTATTGTTTATACACGCAGTTTACAAATTTAATTAGTTTCCCAGCAAAAATCAGAATATATTTCTTTAATATATATCAAACGACCTTGATATAAATGTTTAAAAAACGAAAAATCAAATATAACAAAAAAAATCATACTTTGAACCTTTGGTGTACCGTGGTAAAACTATCCCCGCTGTAAAATTATCATCCATGGTAAATCTAGCGTATCCAGCAAAAAATGCGCCAAAAAAACCATAAAAAAATAAAATGCAATATTTGAATTAAAGAAAAAATTAAATTATATAATATTTTTTTTTTTGGTCACTTATTGCATTAAGAAGCATATGATTTTTTTTAGACGTATAGAAAGCAAAAATGAATACATATTTGCAAAATTATGCAAAAGATGAGGTGGAAAAATGCATTTTTAATATTTTTTAAATCTATAGATTTACAATTTTTCCACAAAAAAAACGATTTTAAAATTAAGTTGCAGATTTGCGTTTAAAAATTATAGATAAAACATAAAAGGTATTTTTACAAAATTAAATCAGGTATTTTGCATTATTTGATAATTAATAATACCACGGCCGATTCAGATTCTACTGTAGTTTCATCATACAATAAAAAAAAAGTAGCAAAGAACGTGTAATATTACATGGCAAGTTTTAGACAAAGAAGAATTCAAGTTGAAAACATGCAACGTGTAAACATAAAATAAAATATATGCTCTTGTAACAGCATTTATGAGCCATTTGTATGATGTTTTTCGTAATCCTTATAATGAAGCATTAAACGTAATGGAACTTAAATTGTGTGTTTAAACGTGGTCAAACTAATTTCCGTGCAAAAAAGCACAAAAGCACATTTTTACATTTTTCGATATAAATTACTCAAACACTTCTATGAAAAGGTAAAAAATATAACATCTATAACTGAACAAAAAGCCTAGACACGAAATTTTGCAAGTCTTAGAACATAAATCTCAAAAGTGCTTATTGTACGGCTTTAGAAAATACTATTTGATTGCAATTAACTGCATAGGTTTTTGTATTAAATAGGGTTTTTGTTTTTAATACGTTCTGTTTTGCTTTAGTAAGAAACGCATTTTACATCTCCAAAAGCATGTTTTTAGCTATAAAAATACTGTAGTTTAATGTAATTTTTGTTTTTTTTTTTAAAACATAGCATCTTTGCATTGTAAAGTTTATGAGTCTATTAAATACTTGAATAACATGAAAAAAGCAATTTGAATTTTTTTGTGCAATGTGTAAAAGATAAAAACAACATTTGTAATGAAATATAATTAAAAAAAAAAGTTTGTATTAAAATAATCGATTTGTGTTATATCTCAACATGGTAAAAACTAGTTCTGCATACATGTTGCGACAAAAAAAACACATTTATGTGCATATTACCACATTGTGGTATGTCTTTTTACATTTGATTTTGCGGAAAAAGTAGCGAGTTATACGCAAATTTTACGTTTTTTTGCCGTATAATACTTTTTTTTACATTTTATATTTACTTTATTTTGGGCTTTGGCTTTTCTTTTGTTTTTGGCTGCGGCAAAGGCTTTGTCTTGTCCTTAGCTTTGGCTTTCGGCTTTGGCTTTGGGCTTCGGCTTTGGTTTTGGGTTTGGGTTTTGGTTTGGTTTTGGCTTTGGCTTTAGCTTTTGGGTTGGTACTGCTTTGGCTTTGGCTTAACTTTTGGCTTTGGCTTTGGTGTTGGCTTTGCATTTAGCTTTGGCTTATGTTTTGGCTTTGGCTTTGACTTTGTCTTTGGCTTTGGCTTCTGCCTTGGTTCAACCTTGGTTTTTGTTTTGGTTTTGGCTTTGGTTATGCTTTGTCTTTGGCTTTGGCTTTGGTTTTGCTTTGGCTTTGGCTATATTTCTTGTGATTTTGGCTATTGTTTAGCTTTGGCTTTATGTTTTTTTTGGTATAAAAACATTTTTTAGTAATCTTTTTTTGTAAGAAATTATTTTTTAGTTTTTATTAAGGTATAAAATTTAAAACATGTATATTTAATAACTGAGTCTTTAATAGTGTTTTGAACTAGTATTTGGTTTCTTTTAAATAAAAAACCTTTCTGTGTTAAAGATATTTTTCGCCTATTTAAACTTTTTTTTTAATTTTAAAGTAAATTTTGTATGCCATCATAGCGTAAAAAGAAAAAAATTTTCTATTTTATTACCTGCTTAAAGCAATATTTAGAGTAAAAAAGCATATAACATAAAAATTCATTTTGTAAAAGCTGTTAAACTCTAAAATTAACCTATAGACACATAATAAGCATTGTTTTTATTATACTTGTATGCACAAAATAGTTTTTTTCTGTTGGATGATGCTTTGTCGATATGCAAGAATACTATTTATTATATTTTAAAGTAAAAAGCACGTTTTCGTTTTTTGTATTGGGCACTTTATTATTTGTTATTTATTATGCATCAATACGCATTGTCCTTACAAATCTAATTAAGTACAACAAAATTTATGTATTTTACATTTGAGTAATAAATGTAAAATATACACATAGTAAATATCAATTTGTAATGCAATGTTGTATATTATTGACAATACAAAATCATTCTAAAAGACACTTACGACAGGTTTTTTTTTTTCATTTATATTATAATATTCAACGCTTTTTTAGAAATAATTAATTTAGAAAAGAAATTTTGTCTTATTAGCAATGTAAATTTTAACAAAAAATAATACGAACTTAAGGTTATTATTCTTTTAAAAACATGAAAACATTAGATAAAACGTAATTTTAACTCGTTCGTAATTTTTTAATATATACAAAAGTAAGTTAAAAAAATGCTTTTAAACGTTTTTAAAGACCCGACTATGTATGTCAGAGGGTCCTTTTTTGCTTATCGCATGTGCACGTGTACGTTTTTAAACATATTTTCTATACTCACCGGCCATTTTTTTAAAAAAAAAAAGATCTGTATAAAAAAGCTATTAATTTTTATTTCCGATAGTTGTATTTTTTTTTATGATGGGTACTTTTTTAATTGTAAATATTGATCAAATAAGGACCTTTTTTTTAGAGTATCTCTAAATCAAAAACATAAACATGATTTATCCCGAAGAGGTTATGTATTAACTTAATGTGCATATATTATGACTATTAGACCACTTGTAAACCTGGCAAGGCGCTAACTATTTTTTACACTATTTAGCTTTAAAACTATAATTTTTTAATGATAAGTTGTATTAATTTTTAAAAAACGGAAGCCCATTACATGTAAAAATGGTTATTCAACAACAAATACATTTTATATATAGTGAAGACTATAGTATCAAGAAAAAAGTATATATTTAAAAAAAAATATTTTTACAGTCGCACGCAAAAAACACATATAAAAAGCGCTTTTTGAAAGCACTTTTTTTACAAACGCTACTTTAAGTATTTTCCATGCCGAAAAAAGCTAAATAACTACTTTTATTTACATTTTTAAAAAATGCAACTGAATGTGTAATTGAAATAAACTAAGTATAAAATGTCCTTAAAATTTGTTTGGTCTTTTTATTAAGTTATATTGTTTTTGTTTTTGGAGAGTAAATGATAATGCGTATTTCGTATAGTAGCATCAAAAAGTAAAATAAAAATTATAAAATGGATTCCATAAAGCAATAGCGTTACCATAAATTAAACTTGTTACTTATTAACCAAATCTATAGTTTTCGTTGTATTTCTGCAAATAAATTTGGTTTTTTTGCATTTTGTAATTTTAATCATATTTGTTTTTTTAATGAAATAAAAACTTTTGTTCTACTAAATGTATTTTATCTAAAAACGCTTTTGTAGTTTTACTACATAAACGTCAAAAAATGCTACATAAAACAGCCTGTGATTTCATTTTTTCAAAAGCTTGTATTGTTTTATTTTGGGAATATTTGTTGTAAAGTAATTATGTCAATACAAAAGTAGACCAAAGAATTATATATTTAACAGGTTTTTAAGCAGATTGTAGTTTTTTGTATAAGGCTCAAAGCTTTAATATAGTATAAAAAAACATATAAACGTGATTTTACATTTATCCCCCTATAAGTATAACCCTACTTTTTTTTGAACGAGGTTTTTTGTAAGATTAAACAAAAGATGATAATTTATTTTACAAAAAAACAATATTAAAAAAAGTTTTAGTTTGTTTGTATTTTTTGTCAATTTTTCTGGCGTTTTCAAGGTTTTTTATGCCAAAAAGCCTATTAAAACACCTCGAGTGTTGCGGTTGGTACGTCAATATTTAGTAAGAGACATAGTTATCATACTATAATCGTAAAAGTAATTAGACACTGAGAATGCCAAAAGCAAAAGCATACATATAACGGGTATTTTTTTTACAATATAACTGCAAAATGAATAAAATACTTTAGTGTTTATTTGTTTACCCGATTCTTAGTATTGTCAAAAAATGCAATTTATAACGTGTTTTTTTCTGTATATAAAATGTTTTTATGTTGTTTTTTAACTCAAATTTACTGAAAACATAAAAATACTTGGGGTAGTTTGCTGTATTTTTAGGGGGGTTATTGTAAAAAAATGCCATTTTACATATTTTCTAAAAATTTTTGTAGTTTTTTATAAGAAAGCAGTACTGATAAAGCTATTTCCTATAAACGTATTTTTTTTTTAGCAAATACAAGAAAATTGTTATATTAGTAAAAACTTAGTATCTTTCATTTTATGTAAGTAGTTATTGTATACTAATCAACCGGTAAAAGATACATTTAGTATGTTTCCTCATAAATAAAACAAGTAAGGTAAGCTTTTTTATACTAAAAATTGTAATCTGGCGAGTTATATAATAAAAACACGCAGCCTGGCATATACCTAACCTTAAATTAACTGGTTTTTGCTGCAAATCTACGTTTTGAAATGTATTTTTGTATGATATGTTATAGGAGTCAAATTTTATACATTTTTATTTTTTTAAGTCGTTTTTGCGTACATTTTATATATTTATAAAAAAAAGTAAAATTAAGTAAACATTAAAAGGATAATGATACAAACCAAAGGATGAAAAATAAAAGTACAACCTTTTATTAATGTTTACTTTTTTTGTGTTTTAAAAACCTACTTTTGTAAAATATGAGAAATCCGAATTTTTTTACTTATACATAGTATTTTAGCATAACAAAAAAAAAATAAAGAAAAGGGTACCTCTTTGCGCAAAAAAATTGTTTTTTGTACTCTGTTAGTAAAAAGTTAGAAACCCCTAATATATGGTATGTGATGTAAGAAGACTAATTTGTTAAACGTGTTTTTTTTCGCACAGATAAATACAACATTCTTAAATATCTGCATTCCCTAGTGCTAATAATAAATTGAATTCTTTCAAAACGGATTTACTGTCATAATTATTAGATGCCGCTGTTTTTTATGCAAAGTATAACATACAGATTTCGCATATATGTAATTCATTAGATATAGAAGTAAGACTATAGAACGTTGGTTAAAAGCTTCAAATATTGTGTTCAAATACAATTTTGCATTAGTTTGCATAGTTTTGCTTTGGTTTCATGTGGAATTTGTCGTTTAAACGTCAGAATTTTTTTTTTTTTTCGTTGACGGTTTCATATACTACTAGTTGTTATATTATAGAGAAAACTACGAAAAAAAAACATTGCGTTTTCTGTAGATAATCAAAACAAAATTGGTATTCTACTAAACGTATCTGCAGCAAATTAGTTGTTAAAAAACTTTTCGGTAAAAAAGCATTTACGTTCCTTTGAATACAGGGTAAGAACAACCATGAAATTATAAGTTCTGGACAGAAAAAAAAACAAAAACAAATGTTACAAACAAAGTTGTCGTATAAATGACCCCATTACTACCCCTTTACGCTAACACACGAACCCTAGAATACTTTGATGAAAGATATGTATAACAGATACAACTTAAAACTTGTACATTGTAGTATTTTGGCTTTGTTTATGTGTTTTAAAAGGGTTAAAGGTGTTCTGTAATTTTTATATAACATGGTAATTTCTAATCACTCCTTAAATTGGGGACATTTTTTTATTCCCTAAAATGAGAGAAGGAGGCAAAACTTTCTTTTTGCCAACATTTTTTTTTACTCAACAAAAATAGAGTAGAACATGATCACCCCACCAGTAATAAAAATATTTACATTTTTAAATGTATCCTAGGAATAAAAACGCAAGAAACAACATAGGTGTACAATGAGGTGTAAAAAAGATTAAACAAAAATTATAAAAAATATATATTTTTGGCGGGGTTTTTACTAAGAGACATTTTTTATAAACAGTTCGTTTATTCTGTCTAACACATAAAGTATTATCATTACGCATAATCATACAATACTTACAATAATATAATGTTAACGTGTAAGAAACTAATCTAGACTTTTTACGGTTGGCAAAGCGATATATCATAAACTAAAATGTTACTTAGTCTAAAAAAGATCTCATTGTCGTGGGAATACCCAGCCCGCCCGCGTGCCGTGTTTAGGCACGTAGAAAAAAATTCGGATGCATAAGCGTATTTTTTGTGTATTACCTGATGCAAAAAGTAAAGATCAATTTGCGTAACTATATTGTCCAGCAAAAGAAACCAATATTGAATAACTTATTATACTATAAAACCAGCAAGATACTGTAAAAAAAAGTATATATGCAATATAAAAAATGCAAATAAAAGCGACGTAAGTTAGATGAAAATGCTACGTCTTTTTAAATATATATATACTGTACTTTAAAGCAATTTTCAGGAATTCCCAGATAATTATCAACAAGTCAATGTTTGTGTGAGCAAAAAAAGGCATAATATAGCTATAATAGAATAAAAAAAATGGATAACTTTTATATTTGCAATTAACAAGTAAATAAAAAACATAATGTTTTTACGGGTTCTTTTACGTAAAAAAATCCTGTATATAGGGTAAAAACATAAAAAAAATGTAAAAATGTAATAGTTTTGTATTTAAAACAAAATACTTATAAAAAAGGCGTAAAACGCACGCTTTTTTTTACATTAAAAAATATTTATAAGTTTTTTAAATTAAAATTTTAGTTTATTCTTGTATGCGGGCATAGGATAGCTCCACGCGATCCTGGTATACAAAAACAAGTAACTTTATACAAAAATTTTGTCAGATAATTATACTCTCTGTAAATCTATACATATGCTTTTGCAAACAAAAAAACTTTTTTCATACATAAAAAACACGGGTTTGTTGTAATCTTAATTGCATATTTACTATATTTTTTGCACAAATGCAATTAAAAAAGGTTGAAGAATACAAACTCCATTTTTACATTAGTTTTTGCGTTTATTTATTTATAAAATATTTTAACGTAAAGTATCTGGACATAACCGCATATAATCATGAAAAATCAAAGCAAACGTATCTGTATACAGAATGCGGCAAAAAAGAATATAACAAACTGCTTGCATATATATAATATAACTAGAAAGCCTCTTTTAAAACACTATTAGTTTTTTTTTGTAATTAACAAAATTAAAGAATATAGTTAACCTAGAAGAAAACAAATTCATACGATTTTTGTTACTAATGTAACGTTATCTTGCAGTTTTATACGGTTAACTACTTCATTACAATATCAGCCGTATTCAGTTTTTTTAAAATCATGTTAATTATAAAAAATCTTGATAATATTTGTGTTTATCAGCATATCTGTATGTAAAAACAAAAAAGACATACTTCACGTAGGTGTATGTAATAAATGTGTAATACATAAAAAGCGTACATATCCTTTTTGCAAAGTAAAACAATCTCTGCACAAAATGTATAATGTTTAAAAGTCTTCTCTTATATTTTACTATTTTTGCACGTATTTTAAAAGTTTCTATGAGAAAATATGTTTCTTCTTTACGCTAAAAAAAGGACTTTCATTGTGAACTTTCATGTATTGTGCGGACCTATCCGAGTAACTTTTTTTTTGTCAAATAAATGCGAACCGGGCCGGCATAATACTGACTCTAGTCTAAAATAAAATGCGCCATCACTACAAATGCTTTAATTTTAAAATTGCTAAGTTCAAATGATTTTTAAATAATTTCAACAATTTAATACGTAAACACGAAAGTAATTGAAATATTTATATCAAAAAAGGCAAAAGTGCAAGACTAAGTTTTACAGTTGAAATCTAACGCAATAAATTGTATAATAAACAAGTTTGTATAATTAGACAAGCATTTTTATATGTTATAAAAACTTTTTTTACAATCTTTGTAAAAAAAGGCATTGTAAATGTATTTACACAGTAAAAATTGTAGAATTAATTGTTACCCTTGGATAAGCTTTTTTTTTTAGCTTTTGTACTTTTATATGTGGTTTTTTGCTTGCGTAGACGTTTGCACAACAGTTGGCATTGATTTTTAAATGACACGAGTACAACCAACTGCTTTTTAAATATGTAGTTTTTTTGTTTTTAGCATTATTACTAGTTTCAGCAATTGTTTACGGTAAATTATATTTAAAACATAAGTAAATAATACTAGTTCATATGAATTATCAATACCGCTAGATGTTCAATGTAGGGTTCTGCATCGGACCAAACGATACGGAAAAATCGTATAAAATAAAATAACACCGGACAGGCAAATCGTGTATCATAAAAACTTTACCAGAACATACTTAACCGAAAACACGAACCCGAAAGAAACTTGGACTGTAAAAATATGCAAAAAAAAAAAAAGTGTAAAATATGCTACTAAACTCTAAAAAACGTGTTAAACCAAACCGGGTTCGTTTCTGTTTAGTGCAGCTCTTTACTTTGATGTGTTTGCAGCTTGCCAATACGCGTGTATATAAATTTAAACTGCGAAATTCTATACACGTAACATTTAACAATATACAAATTATGATTTAATGAATCTTTTTTTTTTTACGGAGTTCTTTTTAGACAAGGAAACAAAATCTATAATTGCATGCCTTTAAAAAGTTTTTAACACATTAAACGGGCATTAAATATTGAAAAAACTGTACAGCTTTAATTTTACGCTTTAAAATCATAAAGTCATTAAACGTACATAGAAAAAAATTGTACTTATTTGGACAACGGCGTAAAAGTGTTAGCTGCAAAAGATTACCGTACTAAGAGTATTTTTTGTTTAATACTTAAGCTAAATCAAGCGACAGAAAAAAATCAAACAATAAAAAACAAAAACCATTTTGAATTCAAAAAAAATGTTGTTGTGATTGTTTTACAAAAAAATCAAAAAATGTTGTATAAAATTTGCTTATGAAAAAAATTATATTAGAACCAACAAGACTGGCAAATTCGGTAAATAAAATGCACTTAAAACAAGTAAAATTTCTTATCTTCTTGCCAAGCCGGTTTGTATTTGTACCAATTTTCATTCCTTTATAATAAAACCTTTTTATATTTTACAAATTTTAAACAGTAAAAACCCGCTAATGGATACTCAACCTTATGTGTAATTTTTTTATTTAGTAAAAAAAACAAAGCAAATTAGGCAAAAGCTCTGCATCTTGTTCTTAATTGTTATAATTTTGCTAGTTCGATCTCCGTGGGTTCTATATACTTTTATTTAAATATTGTTTACAAGTAATACAAGCTAATGGTGCTGCAGTTACTAAATGTAGAGATAGAGAGGTTTTATTTGATTTCTTTAAGTATTGGTCCTTAGGCATGGAACCGGAATATATACAAAATTAAAGTTATCCTTTCTGTAAAAGCTGTTAATTTATGAAAAAGAAAATGAGGATAAATGACTAATAGGCCCTACTTGGAAATGCATATATTAAGTATAAGCAGCCGCAAATAAGTTTTCTCTTCTTGACAACAGTCTTGTAATTATCCGCGGCACTAACAAGTTCAAGTGCATTCTTGTTTTTTCATGTTTTTATGGCACTGTTTTTTCCGTGATCTTTTGATAATTCTCTGTACTAAATTTTTGTTGTGCTGCTACTATGTTTTTAGGGCTTTTCACGTGTTATGTAGCTATATTTTTGTTGTTACTCTTTGTGCCAAATCTATTTTTAACGGTACACTTCATATATCATTGCCTTGTATTCTTTGTTCGTCTTATGTTCTTGGACATTGATCATTGTTTTACTTTGATTTGTAACCGGCGTTTTATCCGCTTGTTGTATCATATCTGTTACATGCTGTTCATATGTTGTTTATGGCAAGTTATATTTGTTGTTTTAATATGTTTTGTTGTATTCTAAGTAGTGTATCTTCGTGTTAGGTATGTGTACCTGATGTTTATAGCGTGTTGTATATGTGGTTTTGCGTTTTTACTATGTTTCTGTTTTTTCAATATTAGGCCTTTTATAATTGGGTATTCCTACTAAATTTCCAATGTTCTCCAATTTAGGGAAAAAGAGGCCAGATAAAAAATCTGTTTTGGAATAGCGGGAATTTAGACCCCTAATCACAAACAAAATTTTTACAAGGCAAAATTATCGATTCGTGACCTTGTTTTGCAAATTTTTAAGCAATGTAATTTTTAATAAATCTTTTGTAAATTTAATAAAGTGATTAACAGTGCGACATGCGTTTTTCTTAGGCTAAAATTTTGCCGATTTGTAGTGTATCACAAAAAATTTCCCCTGTAAGAGAATTTTAGCTTGCTTAATGTTTACGCAGTATAAACGTGTTTTATCATACGTAACCTACAAAGAGAATATATATTTTGAAAAGGTCAAATATACTTATCTAGTTTATTAAGCAACCTAAATACACCATGTAAACAATTCAAGAAAAACATCGATATAAATTAAACAATAAAAAAGACAAATTACAATTTGAATTTGTATAAATTAACCCACGCTAGAAGTCTATAGTCTTCTTCTGTTTGTAAGATAGTAGATATACAATACAAATTCTAGTTTATCCATGTTGTTATTGTATTTAAAAAAAGCAAATTAGGTTAACTACAAAAACATATTCATACCGCAGTAAAAGTTTTTGCAAGTTGTTTTCTCAAAACGTTACTCAGCCTTTTTCAGATTAACAGATTTATGTGGCCTTGCAAAAACAACGAAACAAAATGCAAATAGCAAGTTTCTACGCTACTTTCTTAGTAATTAGATGCATCTAGAGCTCTTAACTACACTTAATAGTCATTTTATATATATTTTTTGCTGTGAAAACGTATATCGACACATTAAAGTGCAGTAAATTTGTGTTCACCTCCTAGTTTGCAGTTTTATGACGGAGTTACGTCTAACAAAAATGTTTATTTTTTTTGCATAAAAATTTTGCGCAAGTTTTTTTTGTTTTGCTTTGCGTATAATAAAAAATGTACAAAGATTGCTTTAAAAAATTTTAGATATTTATTTGTATACAAAAATGCTTAATATAAAAGGATTATGCTTAAAAGTCTTATTTATATTATTCCAAAATTAATGTCTTTTTTCAATATGTTATAACTTAAGGCATGAGCAATCATATATTCCTTTTTTTTTACAAAAAAAAAAGTTTGACTAGCTTACCAAGTCTGTGTTTCGACATAATAAAACCTACCTATAAGTATGCCGTTATGTTTTAATTTTACTTTTAAAGCAGTGCTAACGTTATTTTTGGATTTTATTAATTTAAAAAATTGTGAAACATATAGCGCTGTTTTGATCGCTGTAACTATGAATTAGGTTTTTTATAAATAGGTTTTACCTAAAAAAGGTTTGAAAAGACAATTACAATTGTTCAATATCTTGTATTTTTAAATAACGTAAAATCGAATCATACTAAGATTTAAGAACACGAAAAACCGTTATAAAAACTGAAAGTTGGCTCGGTTAATGCGCTTAAGCTAGTAAATATAGCATAAGAATTTTGGCCATTTTTTTTTAATTTTTTATTTTTTTAAAATTTAAAACAAAAAAACTTGCACTGAAACGATCATGTAAATCAGTTTTCAATATAACTTGCACATTAATGCTCTGTGTATAACGGCTTTCATGATATATTAGTACTTGGCGTAAAAAGGGCTTTTGGATGCATCTTAAAGGGATAAAAAAATTGAAATAACTGTAAATGTCTTATGTTTGTTCTATCTTTTTTTTATTTCGTACATAGACACAACGTTACCATAAAAGACTTAAGTTATACGCAAATAAACAAAGAGCAGCCAGACACAGTAGCGTTTATTATTAAGCAATTACATTGGCTCAAAGCAAAAAAAAATTTAAAACAGCGTTTTAGGTTGTAATTTAAAGTTGTTGTTACTTAGTTTATAGTTACATGAATTTTTGTCTTAAGTAAAATGAGTCTGTAATAAGTATTTTTTTTACAAAAAAACAAAATGCAATTTAAGTTTGTACCATATTCCCATTTACTTAAAAAGAGCAAAAAGACAACTTAGACAAAAATGTGTAAAATATGTAACTTTATGAAGCCTGTTCATCATGCGTAAAAAAGATCTGTTTCCTTTAACTTATACTTTGAAAAAAGTCGTGTTTATTTGTTAGATTCGTTGTATCTTGTTTTTGTAGTAGTTACGACGTATAAAAAGGATTGCTTCTATGCTGTTGGTTGTGTCTCCATCTATTGTCAATAATCAATTGTATTTTGTATGGGTCATCATTAATTTTTTTCGAGCGTATGTAGGTAGCAGCTGTCATTTTTCTAAACTTGTGTTTATGTTTGTGCTTTATCTGCCTAATCGGAATGTTATAAATTAGTTTCTTGTATTGGTTTTTTTGCGTCTGCATAGAATACTTTTGTTTAGGCTATTTAATATTTTTTTTTGTATGTTCCTCCGAGAAAGAGTAAGTATCTTTTATAATTTATGTCTTTTAGGATTTAACTTTTACTGGATTATGCGTGCTTATATATAAAGGGCCAGTTATATTATATAATTGTTAAGGCCACTCTTCTGCATGTTTCTGTTTAACACTGTATTGCCTTTCTATAGTCATTCGTGTATCTTATATTTACTTTACATTGAGTTGTTTCTTTTAGTTTTTGAAAACTGCTCTTGTACATGTGATATACGCCTAATTCCTTTATCAGGTTAGTTTCATGTTACTATTCTTACTTGAAAGTAATGGGTAGTTTACGCTTAAACCGTCATTTATTTGAACAATGACGCTCGTAGAAGCTCTTGATTGCAAATGTTAGAAGCGTATGCAAGCAATTGATATGTAGGTATCGTAGCCTTCTCCCTGTTTATATGCCGGTTATGCAATGTTTTCTCCTATATTTTATTAGTTCTTGTGGTTCGACCATTGCATTGAGGTCTGTAAGGGGATAGAAATTTTAAATAGATGCACATTTTTTTTTGCTAGAGTCATAAAAAGTGTATTATAGTGCAAACGTCTGTTATTTGAAAAGAGTTTATAAGGGCATCCGCAAGCAAGCAAAACCTGATAATATGAATTTGAAAAAAGTATAATCATTTTTGTTTGCGTAGCCTTTTTAAAAACAGGCTATGAGAGAAAGCCGAAAGCTACTAAAAACAGCTTGTTGCCTTTAAGTGTGGTTATCTGTGGACCCATTATATGAACTCTTACATTTTTTACATTTTGCGATATGTATATGTATTTTGTTTTCTAAAAACTTCACCGTTAATAAAAAAGCAGTCCGCTCGATTTTGCTTTTTAGAAAAGCATTCATCCTTTATGTTGGTACACTTATAGTAAGCTGTTGAAAATTTATTTTTATGTTTTGCCGTTTACATGTCCCAATTCATAATGGTAAAGTACAGCACGCTAGTTATTTTTTTTACATTGGATTAAAATCTTAAAACCTCATTGTCGGAGTTTGTGCCCAAGCATATCTATTGGAATTGCCTGTATAATTAATTGCAAAATTAAATTCTTGTAAGATATAGACAATGCATCGACTCTTTTTTTGGCAATTCTGTCTTGTCATCTCTTGTTATGTCATACTCTGCAGTTTGCAAACCATCTTGTTAATTTTGAGCAGTAGTATTTGTTATTGGTAATAATAGATAAGGCTCAATTAGTAATATACACTGTAAATTCGCATTATAATGTATCATCTAAAATCTTTTTTGCAAACAACAGTCATAGCCTACATATATGTATGTGGTGTAGTTCTGTATAGCTTTCTATGTAGTTCCATGAAGCAATACATACTACTAGGACTGATCTCATGCATTTAGAACAGCGCTGCGTAATAGTTAATTTTTGATGCATGCACTATAACTAAATTGACTTTTGCAAAGTCCGGCAGCTTTAGTATTTTATCAAAAGTTTATTTTTGTTTACAAATGCAAATGCCATCTGTTAGTCGTCATTCCATTGGAATAATATATCTTTACGCAATATTTTTTTCTTGGGCTGGCATTCTTTTAAATTTGCTTTTAAATTTCATTTTAATGTACAGCGAGTCTTATGGATTGTATTATTCCTGTTTTATCTTTAGGTACTGTGTAGTTTTTTTCGGCGACTGTTTTTACTGCGTTTATTCTATTGCTAGATTAGTTAATAATATAACCTAGATATAAAAATTTTGTAAAATTTAATACTTATCGTAAAATGTTTACAGTTAGATTGTATTACAAAAGCGTTCTATTACCCCTTTATATAAATACATATGTGTTAGGTGGTCTGGAGAGAAAATAATAATATCATCTAAGTATACAATAATATAAAAAAAATTTGCTAGCAAGTCATTACTTCAGACGCCTATGAAAGATTGCAGTGGTATGTGCAAAGCCGAATATAATGACATGTCATTAATAAATTCAGCTGTCCGTACAGAATGATGTCTTGTCTTCATCTTTCGGGTCGTTAAGAACTCGCAAAACTTATGTTTTACTTTGATCTTACTGAATATAGTAGATTTGCTAGGGTTTCAAGTGAGTCATTCTCGCGTGAGTTGGGGTAATAGTCGTTGAACGTAATATGACCAGAGCTCTGAAGTCTATGAAAACACGTATACCGCCATCATTTTGTCCAACTTTTACAACTGATGATGATAATTTTCTTTCTCTGTGCTGTATCATTAAGACGTTTAGTAGTTCCATAACTTATTTTTTGCATCGTTTGTTGCTTGTTTGCGTGGTTTTTCTGGATCGTCTTGTATATACGGTATGGCTTTCTTCGTTAAATATCGATTCCGGTATACAGTAACTGAATGGTCCGTATTGATGCTAAACGCTGTTTCTTTTAGTTAAATCATATAAATAACGATGCGCGTAGTTCACGTAGTCATTCGAAGCAAAGCATAAGTTCTTTTGCTCGACTGCATAAAAAGTTGCTCGTCAATATATTTATATCAGCTGGCTTTAGCACATCACCGTCAACATGTTTTGAACTACAAGAAGTACGATATTGTATGTTAAGAGTGTTTGTCAGCTGGGTTTTGGCATGGTTGCTTTTTTCGTATATTTCTATGGGCCTAAGAATACCATTCTTAGCGTTTTCGTCGATTCTAAGGATTGCGTATATCAAGATGCATAGTTCCTCTGCTTTTTGTTCAACTATTTAGATTTTTTTTTTCCAGATATACAGATTTTTCCAATATGGTATATGTAGCAGCTTTTGTTTTTTCTTTGTATGCTCCATTTAGTTTCAGTTTTTTGTTTAATACTTACTTGTAGTTGTTTTTTATTTTTATTTATCCTAGGTGGTACCATTATACACAACTCTGCTGAAATTTTT
>JAQFYM010002269.1:0-24852 GCA_034694785.1 Agrenia bidenticulata | reverse complement strand
TTTTCATAAATTGGCTTAGAAGCTTGAAATTTTTATAAACCTGGCTCGGGCTATATGAAGTTGCACCTGTGAGTTTTATGGAATCAATTTGTGCTTTCATTTTATAAATTAAGGATGTGATTTACGATTTACGATTGATTTACGGAAGTCTTTACGTAAATGGACAAATAAGTTTGAAAAACAACGCTTTATAACAACAAAACTTACCAACTAGATCCAAATCTAACTCTCTGTCATCAGAAAGCAGTTCGTTGTCATCCATTAAATCGTTCGATTGTATAGGTTGATGAGATCGTGTAGCTGCTAAGTGGGTGTGGAAATCTTCCTTAGCCTTTAACAAATAACATATTTATTTTACCAACTGGGACTGAAATACATAAGTCTAAGTCTAAAAATCATTCCTTCCAACGCTAATTACTAATTTAGAATTCGTACATACCTGCAATATCGCATCTTCTGGTAAACCATGCTCTAAAGCAGCTTTTAAAGTAGCTTCAGGGTGGCTCGAACCATACGGATTTCGAACAAAACGCTTTCTCCTTCGGGCATCATCTTCCCATGCGTCTAGTTTCCAGAACTCGATCTGTTCCCTGCAAATCAACAGCGGCGTGAAATCCGCATTTTCTCCTCTCTATTGTAGACAAAAATATTCATGTCTTACTTCGACTGATCGTGACCCCACGCACCATGCTTATTAGAAATGATGTTTATTGTCTTCTCAAGAACCTTTGCTGCTATGACATTATCCCTCCGCCTTGCAGCAGTTATCAAATGATCACACATTTTTTCTTCTTCTTTCCTTTCCATCAGAGTTTGAGCACACAATGTTTGCTGTGAAAAACAAATAATTGGTGAGTAAAAATAATTACTGGGAGAAATTTTAAATGCATTGTCAGCCTCTTTTACTTCAAATTCTGCGTGTTTCAAAACATCATCAGCCCGCATTCTGTTTAAAATGAATTCCGCTTCGTTAGCTACTCGGACAATATGATCTTTCATGGCATGTGAAAGTAGTCTGCCTTCATTAATAAGTTCAATAAATGCCAGCCCTGCGTGCTTCTGAAGTGAATTTTGCCATTCCTGAGAACACAGGAGCATTACCAGCTCTACAACTGAAGTACTGTGTTTGAATGTTGTAAGGCCTGTGAAGTATTTAGAATAAAATTCATGTAAAAATTCTACGCAAATTGTATAATTACCGATGAATACCTTTTCCTTCTGAAAGCAGTTCTTGTCCATGTGACCCAAGAAGCGTTTTCGATAAAAATGGGGCAAAATCTACCATGATTTCTCTCAGCAACGGACAGACGGATCCCAAAGCAGCTTCTAACTTTTGTGTTAAATTTGACTCTCTCGCTGGAGTTGGCAATGGAAACCCTTCAGTCGACATGAGTGGCTTGATGTTTAACTCATCAGCTCGAGGAACATTAGAAGAATGACCTCCACCGGTTGGATTATGCATTGGTGACCCACTGACCACACTGATTTGTCCCTGTGGCTTTTCTCCTCTATCCATTCCATCTAAATAAAACAATCAAAATGAAGCTGAATCGGCTTTTATCGAAGTTTACAAATCTAGATATTATTTACCTTTATCTTCAATTTTTTTCACAATTGTTTCACTGTCATCGTTTAGGCTAACATCAGTCCAACTATCCTCTGCTTTTTTTTCATCATTACCTTCTCCAGTAAAAATGGGATTAGAGTCTTCTCCAATGGATTTCTGAGATGAAACATCGCTCATGGGGTCGTCACTCTACATAATTAAAATATGTGATTAAATTAAATATTTGATGAAAGAAGTATCATTCATTAATATTGTAACGTAATCTACCTTCAGGGTAGTGTTAGGTGACTTAGAATTTTCATCTCCGGTAAAGTCTCTAGTTTCAGTCTGTAAAAAAATATTCTCGTTTGTTATTTATACAAGAATACCCAATTTCACAGAGATTCTACAATGCATTTCATGTTTACATTAATACGTAGTATGCAATTTCAACTTGAAAAGTTCCATTCTGTCGTAATTAAAGTTACATTTTGCTTTACATCGAGGCAAGTTTGGTATTTGTCTAACAAGAGCAATATTTACCTTGGCAGAAGATCCGCTTAGGCTACAATCGTCCGTGGATTCTTGTTCATTTGTCAACCCGGACTGAGAATGGTTCGTATGGATGTTTTGGGAAGAACTGTCATGATGATTGTCAAGTACAGTTTCAATTCCTACAGCTTCCTCATCCCCAGGATCAGGAGCAGCTAAAATTGCACATCAAAATAGGTTACATTAGTACAGATAGTACAAAATGTAAAAGATTAATCGGGAAATCAAGCTTCTGAATTTTTTCAATATAAATACAATACTTAATAAGAAATTAACAAACGTAAATTTAAGTTTGAAGTGTCTAGTTTAAAACTATTTTAGATCTACATTCTACAATATGAGACGTAAAAAAATTGACGGCCATTGAACGTGATTTTTTATTCCCAACCCTTGAAAAAATTACAGGTGAATATATAAGATAAGTAGATATGAAGAATATTAGACGAAAAAAACGAAATTGATTTTTTGGGAAATTTGTAGGCATTTTAATGATGATGAACTAAAAAAAACTTTATAGCACAATTTTTCCTCTTTTTGAGATTAATCAAAGGTCAAATAGGAGTTTGATAATTAAAATTTATTAAAGTCAAGTTTCAAATTCCAGACGCCAGAATTGAAAATCAAAATTTCTACAACCGTTAACATTTTTATTTTTATTATGATTGTATATTAGATCCAAAAATTTCTCACGACTGAGCCGAGTTACGTATTAATGTTGCAAAAACAAGACGAAAAGAACTACTGATTTATAATACATAAATGTATTATAATTTTACGTTGACATTGAAATATATGTTATCGTTTCGTTCCCATGCACTACTTATAAATAAGAAATCCTACTTCGTGTTATTGATCAGTTCAAACAACCATTGCATCTCAACTGTTTAAAAACTCTATATTGTTTAAAGGTGCAAAAATTTGGAATAGTTTACCCAACAGTTGGACTCTGAATAAATTAGGCCTTAGCAAATTCAAAGAACTAACTAGAGAATGGATTATAGCAAAAAGAAATTATGTATATGCTTATTGATTATTTTTATGGTGCTAACCCTATACTCTCTTTATGACTGTCTTAATTATATTTGGTTTGACTCCTGAGTGCTGCTCACCCCGCGTCATGAATGGGAGAACAGAGTACTTTGTATTTTGAATTCACTGACACGTTAATAAAGTTCAATTCAATTCAATTCAATTCAGTATAAAAAACATACGTTAGCAGCATTGGGGCAGGATATTTGGATATTAACAGCATTGATAGCGGCATAGTAAAAGCCCAGTAGTTGGTGAAAGTTGTTCCACAATCAATAGTAAGTTTACCTTTCGTGGAATGAGTTGCTGATGAATTTGGAGGGTTAGTAGTAGAAACAGGACTAGCGTTTGGGAGATACTGTGGATAAATGTTATTCGTCCACTGAGGATAGATTGGTGCTTGAGAGGAAGGAGATTTAGCACCTGACATGACAGAACACATGAACACATTACGAAAAACGAATACGAACAATACGAAACAGTTTGATGCTACTATTACTGCTACAACTAACAGAATATTAAACATGCAGTCAAAAATATCCAAACGTGATATCACTCAGATTACTCAGTCCACATTTTAGCATTATAATCTACGACTATGTATTAAAAAATGAATGAGCCCTGAAATTCCTCATAAAGATGGACAATAGAGTACAAACCTGTCGCAATAGCAGATGAGCCATTCAAAGTTGCATGTGAACCGGCAGTACACCCGGGGTCTGTGATGTGTGGAACAGGACTTGATGACGGCGTAGGAGGTGGTTCTAAAATATCTCGGTACTTGGAGACCATCAAAACAGAGATGAAGTAGACTATTGCCAATGACAGAAACTGAGCTTGTTTCGTTTCTTCCTGCAAAACGTAAGTTCAAAAAGTGTTAGTGATAGCTTATTTTCTGAACATGAATAGAGCTTACGATATCACGGTATATCACAGCTCGGAGACGATTGACATCCATATCTTGCAACAGTTTTTCAGGGTCCTTCACAGGGCTATTTTGGGTTGCTAAGTTCTCGACGATATTCTAAACAAGTATAATAGGGGCAATTATTGGAATTGATCGTTGGATTTCATATGGAAACTGAATTGAATTTGATACGGAAACTAAATTGCTTTTACCTTGGGTGAAGCCTGAGCACCTCGTATAAGTGAGTGCAAATGGGCTACCTTTGCAGGAATTGCTGACCCATTTCCACCACAGTAACCACCTGTTTGCTGTAGTCTCAGACGTTCTTTGCATTCAAGACAATTACGGACGGCACTTGTGCAAACCAATCGAAGACACTGTCTTAGAATTCCACCGTTGGACATATTCTTTTCTGACTCCAGCTCATTAAAATTCAAGGAACTAGCAAAGATGAGAACATCTGCCATGTTAACAAGTCTCTGGAGAAACGAGACAGCGACTTCAATGGGCATTCCTTGAGTTGGCTCGATCACATCTAGGTCACTCTGCTCAATGCAAATTATATTTTCATTCTTTGAAAATCTTTTGCTCAAGCATGAAACATTAAATTGGGAATTATTGAAAACTCACATTCGGAGATGTAGCAGAAGCTAATAAAGGAAGTAGTCCTCCACACGCTATGATCAAGTTATCAGCAAGTTGGGAAATTAGATGCACTGTGTTTACAACAAATATAGTGTTTTCCCCAGTGTTGACGAAATCTAAAACCGATTTTGTTGAGTGACTAAAAGAGAAAACAACAGTACTTGAATTAATTTTTGTTCTAAATGTACAATATCAATAGCCAGAAAATGTATTTGAACTATTCCTTCTCAGAATTTGATAAAAGCACTTTCCCCTTGAAACACAATCAGTTCTAAGAATATTTAATTTAAACTACAATTTTGAGTGTCACTGCTCTATAGAAAACATATTCTGAAATTAAATGTATCAAAATACGATGAAATTGAAAGCAAAAGTAGACAAGAGCTAAGGACCTTCTCCACACTTGGATGTCCGTCTCAAGTGAGAAAAGAACATCAGAAAGAAGTCTTTGATGTATGTAGGACCACTTGAACTCTGGGATTCTGAAGGGAGGATGGGACGGGCCTGGATTGAACAAATGACGACTTCCATGATGGAACATTGAAGAGGACTTCCTGCGTTCACCAGGAATGGCTCCTAATAAAAACACAGTTCCCATTACCAATAAAGCCTGGGTTCATTTTTCCAAATACTTGTCACTACTTAAAAGTGTCCGACTAACCTTCTTCTATAGTTTGAGTCTGTACAGCGGCCGAACTTCGAGAATTGACACCAAGATCATTTTCATCTTGGCTATCAGCTTCCGCTTTACCGTCTAATGTTTCATGGTCAACTTCTGAGATGACGGCTTTTGACGATTTTACTACCGGTGTACTTAAGGATGGACTTCGAGGGGGTGAAGAAGATCTAGAAACCTTAGAATCACTTTCGTGCTGAATCCACTCTCTTTTCTCTAATGACACTAGAGACGACCCATCGTCATGTCTTGAACCCACGTGATGGATAACATTGTCCTCCTCGCATGGTGGTAATACAATGGGTTCATGACTGTGTCCTTCTGATTCTACCCCTGTTTCAATTACATCAGTGTCTGATTGTGGGTCCGGAGAACCGGATTTAAGAGTTAAATCGCTACTAGGTTCAATTTCATCGATTTCTGAAATTGCCTTTTTATTTGGAGATGAAGTAGAAGATTCACTAGTTGGTTGGTTATTTTCTACTTCTTTAAAGGCCTCTTCATGTGTAGATTCAATTGTTGAAATTTCCATTTTCTTTTCTGGAGACAAACTTCCGTTGGTTATTTGAATTTCAGAAGAGTTCGAGTGTATGTTGTGTTTTAAACCTTTGACGGATTTTTGTTTTACAAAGGTCTCCTCAATAAGTTCTTCTGGCTCTGTACTTGACTTACCACTTAGTCCATTTTTGAAAGGAGAGTGAGGGACTGATGACGTGCAATCAGGCTCTAATTCTTTGTCCATATAATTTGGCATCTCTGGTTCGGTTGAGCAAATATTGTTTTCACTTTTCGTCGTATTATCCTCCTCCTCTACGAATTCATTTTGTAGTTTACTAGGGCTATTATTTGTAGAATTTAATAAAACAACTTCATTTTCAGATATAATTTTGCTTTCATTAGTATCACAGACTTCAGCATTTCCATTTTCTACTGTACTCCCTTCGGATGGACTATCTACAGTTCTACTGATTTCAGGAATAGCAGGGTTGTTTGACGACGGCGGCTTATCATTGGAAGCTTCATCAGCGGAATCGTATTCATCCGACTTCATTTCTCGATCTTCGGTCTCTGTGCCAGACTTGTTTTCTTCGTCAGCAGTTTCAGTCAATTCTTCTTCTACTTCATTACTGCCCTCATGGGTTATATCTGTGACTGTAACACTCCCAGCAGATTCATCTCTATCGTCTGTTATAAAGCAGTTCCTCTGCTGATCCCATCCCGAAATAGTACTAATTGGACGTTGCTGTCGGACGGCAGGGTCTGTTATGTTGTCCGTCTGACGACGCTCGTAGTGTTCATACATTTGTGTAAACTGGAGGCGAAACTCTTCATATGAAACTTTGGAATGAACAATAGCTAGTGTGTCTACCCATACTCTCCATCCCCCGTACTCATATTTAATGGCATGGTGAAGAAGCATTCGAAATAGGGAGTAAACCATATCCGAAATCTTCTGCTCTTCAAGATTCTTTGGGTGGATGTAAGCAAGGGATATCAGCCATTCCTATTCAAAGTAAAGACATTGACGTCATGGAGTTTACTACCTGCAAGAATTTGTCGGCTTAAAATCTACTATACTACACTTACTTGCCACACCGACATCTGGAGAACTGTTCTTCGATTTTCCCTGTTGTGATTGCACAGAAGTGTCATATCGGAAAGAAATAGTTTCTTAACTTCAAGTAGGGCTTCTGTTTGTTTGGACTGCCTTATTAGTGTAGCCACGACTTTCAGGATCACTGAAACATATGAAGAGGAGAATTAACTTTCCCCTAGTCTTTAAATCTTGTGAGCTGGAATTGCAGAAATTGTACAAGGTTTCGCTTTGAAATTCGGTAGTGAACTCCAAGTTAACATAATTTACTACCCTTTGCAATCCTCCTATAGGTACCACTGGTGGCAAATATTGGACTGGAAACTGCTTGCACAACAACTATTTACTTACTTGGATTCTCCAGCCTGTAATTAGACTCCGGTTCAGGATGTTTCGAGTACAGAATCTGCTGACTTATGTGTTCCGTTAGAATCTAATGGAAATTGAGAAACATCCGTTAGGTATTTCTGATTAAATTCGGTAACTAATTACAGGAACTTCTTTGCTCCCCCCTCACCTCGTACAGAACGTTGTATGTAGGAAGACTGAGCGACTCTTCATGAACAAGAAGCCTTTCCGCCAAAAGTGTGTACAAGTTATGAGGACTCATTACATCGTACTTCCTTCTGCAATGAAGTCAAAGTCATTGAATTAATTCCTTCTACAGTTCTTCATTTGTTATTTAACAATGCATAAATTAAACTAAAAGATTACAAGGAAGGGATAAAAATTTGAAAAACAAATACAAGAGCTCGGAGTTAAGTTCTTGTCGTAATTTCGTAAGGCTTTGTTAGTTGCATGCTAAACAGAAACATCATTAAACGTGGAGAACTACTCAAAAAGATTGTCAACATGGTGGGAGCAGAAGGAGTTAGGAACTTAGAATCAGGAATCAGGGAAAAGTTATGATTCAAGACCGTATTAGAGTCAAGAAGTTTTCCCGTACTAGATCATTCATGCAGAAAATCCGTCAAGTGCATTTCATGCGAAAACAAAGCCTGAATCCTGAGGAATATAATGAGGAGGATGGAGAAGGAGTTAAACTGCCTTGTTATGGGAATGGGACGACAATGATTCTCTTGAACCGTTTCCAGCAAAACGGGGAAAGAAACCAGTTTCTCTACCCTTTGACACTAAAATCTACCCTATCCACTCCAATCCCCTTCAACTTGGAAAGTCCTTAAAATGTGGAAAGGAAAACAAAACACGATGGGAGAGTGTAGTAAAAGAACCACTTACTTGTGTGTACTTCGACACAGGAAGAAGCCAAGTAACTTCAATGCCTGCAGTCGGATAAGTTGAGTTTCGGATGATAATAACTTGAACACCGAACGGACGCCATTTTTGGCATCAAACGCTGGTACTAATGATGACGGGTGCTCAGACATCAAAGAAATCAGCATTTGCAAAACGTCATGAAGGTTTTCATCCTTCAAAGAGAAAGAAACCCAGACTGACATATCATCATTAACAGACCGACGAAAAATTCGACAAACATCATATTTTCATAAGATGGTCTGAAATGATCTCACTCATAAATATGAATTTCTTGTAGATTTGTGTAGCATTAAAGAAATAGTAGAGGCCTCAAGATGACTTACTTGGGACGTTAGCAGACAAATGGCAACAACCCAAAGAATATTTAATGTCCTAACAAGTTACCTTGTTCGTTCCAGACGAATATAAGGTGATATATATTATATTTATAACTTGCTCTAAAGAATTAAGTGTCTTCTAAAAACAAATTACTTTTTCAAAGATAGTAACTCTATGATGGCAAAAAATTATGCATCCCCTAAAACACATTGCATTTGATTACTAGCAGGCAGTAGCAGCTGGTTTAATGTTATTTCTAAAATAAAATATTTTTCTCATAAATTACTTTTCTTATAACTGCTCTCTTAAAATAACTAAGTTAGTTTGTGCATTCGACATTGTTTGAATATTACTGTGGCCGATTCAACCCCTCGAGAAAATACGAAAATCCTACGAAAATACTTTAATTTGGTAATAATGAGGTTAGTATATCGCAGCGATTAACCTTGTTAACGTTAGAGTAGAAGTAGATTGCGGATGCAAGAATTATATAGATATGTGCCACAAGAAGATCCTTACCTCGTTGACTGTAGAGAGATAGTTCAGTATGCTCTGAAGTTCGTCCTCCTTCACACCATTACCGATAAGGATTAGCTGCTTGAGGAAGAGCAGAATGTAAGCTCGAATCGCAATAATGTCCGCATCAGCAGGACGAGGACCATCTAAAATTTTAGCCAACAAACACGGTCGTCATAAATTATTCCATTCGATCGTAAAAACCAATGCATAAAAGCTCATGGAAGTCTGACTGCTCAGACTAACAGCTTTCTCTGCCTAGATTTTCTAAATAGAAAAGGGCTTCATTCTACAGCCTCATCACCCAAATATATACATGCATACATCTTTTAGCTAGTGTGGCATTTTACAAGCTCGTATATGTAAGAACACAGCCCCAGAATTAGTATTTGTTATTCCACAGAGAGTTTAAATACGTTTATACTCACCAAGACCCTTGGGAGCAATGGTTGACTTTTCTTTTGGATTCACAACCCAGTAGTAATACTTCAAGGTATGCATCGTCTGTAGCACCGTGCTAATGCGACGCACATTCGAATAGATTTGGGTATCTGCGAGGAATTCAGTCGCTAGGTAGGAATATAACTTCATTTGGACTTGAACTGGAGTGTAGATCCACAGGGCTGGGTTGAAGAGGATGTGGTCCAGCAACTGAATACATCAAATTCGTACACTTTGTCAGACCTGAACTTTTCTTATCAACTATCGTAACTCGTAACTTTTCAAAACATTCAAATGCTAAAACTTTTCAGAGCTCCTGTATCTCTTTGCATTTGCCCTTAAAACTTCTGCTACATGTTATAGACCCTTCATCTAAAGACATTTTTGATGATAGTCTCCGTTGCAAAAACAAATTGATTTTAGAGATCCTTATAGCTTCCCATTTAAAAAAGTTAAAATGGATCGTTAAGACTACTCAGATCCTTTTAAGATAACAATATTATTGACATGGATGTAGTTTACAGTTGGTGTATACTTCCGGCTCAGTATACATTATCTGATACTCCTGCCCTATTATGTCTAATTGGTTTGAGTAGATAGAAAATGAGGCTTTAGAAGTTCCATAAGACTCAGAAAAGTGATCCAGAGTCTCCATTAAGACAACTAAGCTATTATATGAAAGAGTTTGAGGAACTTACCTGTTTCAGAAGTAATTCACTGTTGGCGTTTGGACAGCAGGTAACCAAGTATTTAGTAAGCTGGAGAAAAGAGGACAAAACTTGAATGTTCAGATGCTCTCTAGAGGCTTTCTGAAGTAAATAGCTAATGACTAGGAATCCACGATTTTGAATCATGTGTTGTTGCACAGTGGGTGAAGATTCCACTAACTCACAGATGAACTCGAGTAGTTTAGAGCTGTAAAATCAGAAGCAATTACACCCGGCAATGTTAGTACACATTTACAGACCGTCAAAGGAAACACAGCTCCAGGATAAATACTACTAAAACAAACTTGATACAAAGTGAAAGTTCCTCGCTGGAGCTTACAAAAATATTCTATGTTTTTTTATCGTTCCATCTGTAGAGAATTTCGCTGCACCAAATCCTTTCAACGAACTGCTACGCTCCTTAAAAACTATCCTCCCACAAAAATATCAGTACTCTTATTGATAAGGATAGAAAAAATCTTATGAACCTAGGTCGAAAATACTAGAATGGGTTTCTGCAACTCAGAGAGCATTTTGGCAGATCCCTATGTCAACGTCCTTCCTTCCTCACTGAGATCAGATACATAAGGCTATGCATCAATTAAAATGAGATGAGATCTCATCTGATGCTTGATTTATCTAGTTAATATAATTTCATTATCGAAGGAATCACAAGATATACAGACATAGAGGGCTCAGTTTACTTAGCTGAAGCTCTCTGGGTTTCCAGAGGCTCTCATGAATATGAAAGGTTGGGTTCTCTAGTGTCTAGTAATCTATGTAACTTTCTGTATGCATAAAGCACCCAGCGTCGCATTCCTCTCTGGATTCTAGATGATTTCATGTACGTAGTAGCAGACTCTAGCATAATAATGGGATATGTATACGTGTGTGGATCCCAAATCCAGTCCAGAGCCTCTGGAAATGGACGAACAAGGAGGTAGAGGAGAAAGTTGTTGAACAGAGTGAAAGTCGAGCAGAGCTTCGGCAAGTCTAGGGTCTAGTCTATTTGCCATTCTATTATTACTGATGATTTATCGTGACATCTTAATGTAATATTAACGCCCCACATGAAATCTACTTCAGCCCAACTCTGAATGCCACCAAATTTCGTCCATCTTGTTTCCTCACAGATCTTGAGGCAAAATAACGTATTTACCTACTTAGCTACCTCCCCCTAGTTCATCCTTGTCATAAAATAGGGTAGAAGGGCCCAAGAATGTACATTTTCACAACATCACAGCCCTACCAAGTGTCATACGAATGCGATTATCACCTCTCCTCACATGTTTTCCTTGATATGCAAGAATCAAGTCTTACGTGAGGATTTTTTGACATGGTTTTTTTTCACCCTGAAAAATCTTTATACTCTGTAGTATAAGCTGTGATTCTTATAGTGGGTTTGTTGACACTAAAAATACAGTATTGACGATGATCTGGCAGTTTTATAAATTTCCTCAGCTTTGGAATGATTAATGATTGATTGGTTTAAAATGAATTCCGGGGCTCTGTTAATCTAAAGTTCGTAGTGGCTCATCTTGAAGAATACTAAGCCCTCACTTACAACTAATAGTTTTGCAGACTGGTTATGTATAGTTGCTGATGGATTCAAGAGATTGAAAGATGGCTTTTCGTCTCACTTTTGGCAGATCCACCCAAATAGCTGGGTAATACAGATAGCGAGGAAACTTACCACAATGATGGATCTTTCTTATTATCCGAACCGTCGTGTGGCAAATCTAGCTGGGCAAACAAAGGGAACAGAACTTGGATTCCTCCAATGGAGTTGAGCGTACTGTGAATGGAATGGGTGATTACAGCCTTAACATCCTGTGGTAGAACAATTCAATCACGTATTAGTGAAATTATTGTGTTATGAATACGTCAGCGTCCCATAAAATGAAATGCTTCAAGTAATCTTGGTTGCCAGAATAGTTAGAAAAATACCTGAAGCATGAGCGCATGAGGTGTATGGACGAAATAAGAAATATTTCCCTTGGGAGCTGACTGAAGACACAATTGGCTATCTGTGGCTACCGGATTGTACATAAAAACCAGGGAACTTGATAACTTCCCGTCATAAAGGACGCGACGATGATTTTCCGGCAGTTGCATATGGCATTCGTTTTCAAACCTAAATTGATTCTGTTTGGGGAAGAAGAAAAATTCAGTTAGTACTGAGGGACAGCCTTGAAATGAAATGAGCACAACATGAAAGTTTAAACACTCACTTTATATCCAGGACCTAGACGATGCATCGCACAGATCTGATGAGGATTGAGGGCTTCGCCGAACAGATACACCGCAGACATTTGCCCACAAAAAACTCTCTCCTCGTCTAAATCTGGAGTAGCTCCGATGTAACACTTGTCGAAAGGCTGGAAACAAATCGAATAAGCTCAGTTTTTCACCAAAATCCAGAAAAGTAACAGAAAATGTACTTAATTGGTTTTGGACGCCGAGATTTTCGACTCTTGTTAGAATTTCGACAATTTTTTTACTCTAACAAATGTGTGTAATGGCCTTAATATTTTTTTGATCATATGCCACTCAGCTATTACAATCGTTTCAAATAACTCCAAAAGATTCAACTGCTACTTTTTGTTCATGTTTCTTGGAGAAAATCAACACACAATTTTTAAATGCTAGGATCTTGACTTTGGATAAACTAGTTTATTGTGATGTGCATTTCGAATTTAAAAAATTTCTTAAGATAATTACATTTCAATGCTAAATCATAATTTGGTCTATTTAAATTTCAAATAAAATGAAACGATTGGCAATAAATACTGTAATATTGTTGGTAAGAATAAAATAATTAAAATATTTCATAACCTCTAAAATGAATGGGAGAAAGGGTGAGGAAATATCCGAAAAGTAGGGTTGGGTCAAATATTAAATTAAATCAGCAAATAATTCCATGAAATATTAGGTAGAAAGTCCTGGAGAAATTTATAGCATGAAACTTTCCGACGCCTCAAATGAGTCTGTATTACAACATCTTGGAGTCTTGTATTGTAAAACTACACTGAACATAATATATAACTCAGGGCCACACTTCCCTGAAAAGCCCGGTGGCATAATAAAGATGATAAAGTGAAAACATCTGAGATGTAAAAGGCTGTCAAAAAGAAATGGAAAAGGAAATGGGCACATATTCAATAGTGCCAGATGGAACTAGACTGTAAAAGCTCATGTACCCGTTGTCCAACTACGCCACGCCGAGATCGTTTTTGATATAGGGAAAGAGGAGGAGATATTCTTGTTTTAATGAAAAATAAACTTACCTCGTTTGTAGAGACGAACCAAGACATTTCCGTACTGGAAGCCAGCTGACAATTCACGAAGCATTTTATTTCGTTCTTTGTCCACCGATTGTAAATGTAGACGATTGCAATCATGTACCACTTTAAAAGAAACAAGTTAAGCCCGCATGTTATAAGATATTAGTATCAGCTCAAATTTCGACAAACAATCATTTTTAGACCTCCTGGAGACAATGAAATGGGCCACCTGTGTGTTCACTACATAATGGACTGCCCGAGCAGAGGCTAATGCTAAATAGGGTGTCGAAAACAGACAGAGAAAGAATAGGAGGAATCCGTGAATTTAAAAGGTTTGAATGGTTAAGAAGCCTCATCAGGTTCAACGCTGTGATACAAGAAATTGGTGGGAGTGATTTAAACAAAAACCAGTTTCCAATTTCCAGAATTCCGAATCATGCAAGAGAAAACAGCCCATAGGCATAGGATAAGAGAGAAAGAGAGAGTTTTTGTATGGAATTCGACTGTGAACTAGAAGTAAATCCCATTTGCTAGCAATTAGTGAGCATTTCAGGTCTCGTCCACAACCATAAATTGCTGACTTAGAATGTGAGAACAGAGAGTGAAAATGAAACTCGGAGTAGAATGAGAGAGAGTACATAAGTTTTAGTTTCAGTTCTCCAGTTTCGAGAACTATATAGTCCGGTTTGTACTCTAGTCGTTGAGTCGAAGTCGTGCTCGTAATCCTCGTGATGGTGGTGGTTCTACCAAATGCTAAAGATCTAAGAATCCAAATGCTCAAACTGAGATGAACATACCTTTCTCGGTTGGAACTCGTACTTGACACAATGCTGGAATCCTTTTCCTTTTACCTTCATCGATGTCAAAACCAAACAGTTCCCCACAAAATGGGCCGAGTATCCAACTCCTTTGCTCGTCTTGAAACTATCAAACAAGGGAAAACACATATTAACTACACTTGGCTCACTTGATCTTTAAACCTGATGCCACCATTATTTGTTACCAAACATATAATATCTATACGTATATCCCCTATTTACTCATGAGAGCCTCATGAGAGAAAGGTCTCTTCAATCGAATCATAATATAACTAATTTCGAACTGTTTACGGGCCACACACTAACCATCTTTGAAGTGTGGACTGAATTACTCTTTGGAAACCTTTTCCATAATTTACACAATGCATAAAAATTTTGAAACGAAAGCGGAAATGGAAGTTTTTCCTTGTTCTAGGAGAAAAGAGGACAGAGAGGTCTCTTGAAATTAAAAGGTATTCCCAGGAAGCACAAAATGTAAATAACCGAGCTAACAATGTTTGGGAGAGGTAATTTTTTTGTTCACATAAGTTAGGGAAAGTATTTGGATTCTTTTTATATATTCATAGAAACTAGTGGGATTATCCATTTATCCCTTTTGGTTCAGTTGAGAAAGGTAGGAGAGATTGAGATTTTTCCTCATTTTTCCTCATTTTTCCAGACGGAAGAAACCAATATCCAATCCTGTCAATAACTATGCAAATGGCGTGGAGTGAAAGTAGGAAAAGTTTCCTCACGACTTTCCCGACCAGTAGTAGCTGAGAAATGTAAGTGAGGAAAAGGGCTGAAAGCTTTCCCTTCTCTTCTTACCAGTAAAGATAGGGCTTTTCTCTTTCAATATTGACGGAGTTGATAGGATCAAGACGGAACCATGTCATGAAAGTGAAACCATTTTCATAGGGCCATCGAGCCAACGGAGGGAGTAGTACTGCCTGTGGAACAAAAAAAATCACATTCATTCTCCTGTGGTATGTGATAGTATATCAAATTAGATCGATTCACTTAACAATAAACTAGGTTGGATCTTAAGTGTAGCCTGAAGCCAAATCAAAATATTGTTCCCTCCAATGACGTTTTCATGTGTATAGTTTAAGACTGGACGGCTGCCCTATAGGCTTCTACACGACTTTAATCGATACAAGCTGAGTGTTTTTTTTTGTAAAACCAAAAACGGCATAATGGATCTCAAGCCATTATTATACATGCACTTTGTTCCTCAAGATAGCCCTGAATAGCCCAGAGTCAACTTTGACATGCTTTTAATAACTAAACACATCACAAGAATCCTCCTGACTTGATGAAACATCAAATCATTCTTTCTCACAATGAGAGCGTGTGATGGACAAGTGACACTGAAGTGACTCGTGTTCATTGTTCTAAATCAGATCTGCCGTCAATCTGGGAGCAGACTTGCAATATATGTCACATCACAACCCTGTTGACAACAAGGAGGAGGAAGAAGCCTTTTCTTACCGAGCCTTTCTTTCCAGGGAAGCTGAAGAAAACATCGGGTCCTGTCCTTTGTGGCATTTGACGAAGGACACTCAATAACTTGGCTGAATGCCGAGGCTAGAAATAGAGAATAACATTTTATAAGCTTCTGCTATTACAAAAAGGAGATGGAAATATTGTAATACCAACTACTAAACTAAATCTCTCGCTCTCTCTTTCACATTTCACATCTTTACCAAAAACGACTTGTCCAATTTTTCATTTCCCGCACCTCCAAACTCTTTCCTTGATGGTACGTAAGTTGCGGCCGTCGCGGGGCCGAGTGCGCGTACCTCCGAAATAAAACCTTTCAATTCCGCTGCAATTACTTGTGTTACAATTTACATTACACTGATTTCATTTTAATTGTCTGGTCAGCACTTTAGTAAAGTTCATTTTGTATTCAGCATAATTGGTCCATTGGAATGTACTGGATTCGTAAGTTCAAAATCGATGAAAGGCAACAAAAATCTATTTACCCTGAATAAAAACACTAGAACTTTTATGCTGTAATTACACAGACCGTCTATAAATTAATGCTGTCAAATGAATTTGAACAAACGAACATCAAGTTGTCTGTTAACAAATAACCCTCTTTAACACATTATCACGATAATTTATGTGACATGATGATACAATCTCAATCAGATGTTTAACAATTGGACATTTCTAGGAGATTGTATAGAAATCCATTCACTAGAGTCAGTGGTTCAAAATTTTGGCCGACTCTTTTCTATGTACAGTACATATAACCGTAGTTCGTAAGTTGTTTAAAAGTTAAGCGTAGTTCTTTCTATATGGTTCCTTGGTCATGTACTTAAACTAACTGAAGTTTTCAGAACGACACGCTTCCACTCAATAAAAAATCTTTTATTTGAAATTCTAAATGCTGTCAAGAGACCAATCCTGAAGGTCCTGATAACAAATTCCCTCGTCCCCTTCAATGGCTACTATCTCTTGCGTACAGAAAGTTCAATTTCTGCAGGATTACACTCATGCAAATCGTTTTATGATCAAATCTACTACCTGTTACCTACACAGATACTTATTCCAATTTCCAAATACATTTCTCCAATCCCACTCACCATTTCCGAGCTATTTTTTTCAAATCTCCTTCAAGCTAACATTTACTATCTTGTTATTACTATCAGGGAACTACCCTTTACTGATAACTATATAGTGACATTTAACAGGCAAGAGCATTCAGCCTCTTAATACTTTCACCAGCTTTAATTTACAAGGCAATAACAGTTTAGATAACCGTCTCAACTTTTTGGAACATTATTTAAAATGGAACGTAGGATAATAAAATAGTTTACTGTGATTCGGAATCCCTGCTGGTGATCAGAGTCGCAGTAAGTAATCGTTTGGTGTTCATCTTACAAGATCAAAGGGCCTAGTTACTTTTTATGCATGACCAATCAATAAGTGTCAAACCTATATGAATACTCTAAGCTTGGATGAGTTGGTTTCAGATGGGATAACTAATAATTAATTACTCTGGCTCAATGCAATGGGCTGGGGACGTTACCTACACTGTGAAAATAGGCTGTAGTAGTGTAGTCAGTCAACATCACTATCAGGGTCATGGGATTTTAATTACGAGGGCATCGAGTATATCATTTTGATTCTACCAGATGATTCGTACATTTACTCTTCAATGTATTTTAAGGTTAACCGTTTAAAAATTAGGACCCCGAGTGGGTAGCTGGAATGGTGGTATGTAATACATAATACAGTAAGTAGAACCTTATCTTGAACCACATAACCTTCTATGTACACATAAAGATATAGGTAGCAAATACGGTCGATCATTCTTCCTTACCCATCTGACCCGATTTTTCTTGATATACATCAGCGGACCCATGTTACCCACTGAAAACTGAAATGTTCTCCCATCCACCCAAAGAACAAGTCCGCATTGATCATTTTTACGGCTGAAGCTATACATATTGACGTCTTAATGCTTAGTAGGCTATAGGTCTGGTAACAAATAATAAGATACCCTCTTTGTACTTCGTTCTAATAAAATTCTTAATTTATGTAGAGCCCTAGTCAAATGCATACATTTCACAAGTTTTAATTTAAAAATCTACCCGTTCCTTAAATCCATAGATCTAACTTACGACGGGGTTTGCAAAAAATAACGACTTGTGTTGGCAAATCGGTTTAACCCCGATTTGTGTTTTTTTATTATCATGTCAGGCTAGATAAATCAGGGAAAACTAGACATCAAACAGCAGTGGAATCCTCACTAACATAGACTTTTAGAGAATTGCAAAATATTTCCAGCTCTGCATGAATCACCTAGGGTCTCTGTCTCTGCTTTGATTGGCACTAGTACTAATTAGAGTCCCGCTCGTTTATGTTCTCTACCACCAAGATGGGTACAAAATTAACAAACACTCAGATTTCTGTAAACCTCGAAGCCTCAAGAGAGAACTGGAGAACGGAACCTCTGAAGTTTCTATACAATATGAAAAAGGAAAGGTAAGAAACGGGGTAACACAAAGCCCATTGGGAAACCATCTCGTTTGCCACGTCTCTTTCCTTTACTTTTATCAGCCAACCAACGAAAGAAAGGCTAAGCCTCTGCAGTTTTTTTTATATAAAAGAGGCACATGTCATGGAGCCAGCTCTACTGAATAACTTCCTATATCGGCCGCCTTCCATGCTCCCTCCTAACCCACTATTACCCACTGCGACACGAGAGCTAGATTTCTGCTTTAATTAGAAGAGAACACCAAATCCTAATTAAGGCAGAAAGTAATTATGCATTAATCAGCTCTCCTGTCTTGGCTATTCATTGTGACTTTTAGAGAACACTGGAGGTGGAGGTTCCGATTCTAATAATACAGTCCAGATGCTGTGGATCCAAAACTATTCGCCTTCACTCTCTCGGCTGTGTCGTTTTAGGGAACTGAACTAGCTGGAGCAAAATTTCCATGTAACAACGTAATTTACAAATTCACTGACGGGCTCGGAATCTCCACTCTTAGTTGTTCTCATCAGTGAGTATAGCTTCGGAGCGTAGAAAAAGCGTCCAAACAATTATAGGATCATATTGCTGCCCTGGAGTAATGAAATCGCATCATTGTAACATTTGTAACATGACGCACCCCGGTTGCCCCAAACGGTAGATTATCTACGTACGTAGTTGTGCTTTCACCTCCTTTCTGAAAGGTAGAGGCTCTGAACTAAAGTCCTCCTCAAACAGTTGGCAGACAGGCTATCTCTGAATTGAGGAAGTGCACTTTTCCCTAGCTCGTTCATCCATTATTAAAACAGAAACTTAGAAAGAGAGAGAGAGAGGAGAGAGAGAGGTAAGGCTTGGAGATTTAATCCATCTCTTCATACCCAACGGCCATTGATGGTTTTCATGGAACCAAACAGAAGCTTCAACTCCTTCACGGTGATGCTGTAGCTTGCCAACACTCCGAGCATTTCAATCAGCAAGTCTGTCAACAAACAAAAGACATTAGAATGTTTTCAACATTTCCTCTCTCATATCCTAGTAAATAGATTGAAGACTATTAATTCCACACAAATAGATTACTTAAAGCTTATATGTAGAAAACAGAGTACTTGCAATTCACTCACACTATAAATAAGTGTAAATTCTATCCATCATATTATCCATTTACATGGTGTTAAATTATTTTTAAATACCTCAAAAATACATACAAAATGGGAAAGGTGAAAAGGTAAGGCACGTAATGGCCATAGTGCAGACTTCTGTACTACGGCCTATTCTGTGAACGTACGGTGATGGAAGATTGGATTAATTGACAAATGTCTAGACATGATGTCAAGCACAAGCAGTATCAAAGCATACAAATGAACATAATATTATAATAACAATGTGTAGTATGCACGAAACTGGTAAGCTGAGAGTGTTCTTCGCTCGAATCCATTCTCGTATCGCTTGACAAAATATTATCAAGAAGCTGACATCAACATCCCTTACATGAGTCATTAAGGATGGGTAGGAGAAGTTGATATTTTGCTCAAAATACACGTGATAAACGATAGTGGAGATGAATAAAACAATTTCTGCATTAATATAAAGAGCTGGAGATGGAAAGTATAATATTGCTATACATGCATCTCGTTATATCGTTTTTATAGCAATGTTTTATGAGCAAGAAAAGCTCTCGACTCATACTGATGATCATACATCATCTGAATATTCTGAATTTCAGCTCTCCACTCAACAAAAAAGAAACAATGACTGAGGAACTCAAGGAAAGCTTGAAATGTCAGAGACTGTGACTTGTAAAATATTAAAATACGAAATGTAATTTAGACTTGTTTTCTCCTCTGAATCCATTCAGCTCTGTTTTGGATTGGATGGAGCTTTTGCCTCTATGTTCATGATTTGCTTAACTATGGGATATGCTCAATGCTCAAGAGTGTTTAGAGTTGAGAGAGAGAAAGGGGAAGACACGCTTCTGACCTAAGAATCCGTTCTGTTTTGGTAGCGGGTGGTGGTTGTACAATTTGTATTCTTGGATCAGGCATTGCATCACTCTTAAAGAAGGATAAAAATCCTTTCCATCATTCTGGCATAGACACAGACAAGTATCTTTGTTTTACCGTTTGTTTTCCTTTGTATTAAGAGCAAGGGGAAAGGATTTCCATCCAATTTTCTATTATTTCTTTCCAGCCAATTTCGTTGGGATGTTTTCTCTAAGTCAAGATCTTGCTTTCCTCTCACGTAATTAACTTGAGCCATGATTAAACACAGAGCATAATTGTTGCAGTGGAACAAAACTCTGAGCATAACTTTCTCCCTCGTTGTATTATAATATTTCTCTTGGGTTCAATACAGCCTCTTTGCAAATGCCAAAGCTCAGACCACCACTACCAATTCACCAAACTTTAAAATCTCTTGCCATCATAGTACGGCATTTAGACCTGTGCCATTAGCGCTTAAGCTACTCTCTAATAACAGTCTAGAAAAATTTGAGCGTAATGACTACCATCATCATGGACTAGTGGAACTCTTCTTTTAACTCCTGCTTCTCTCACTTGACTCTAGACAGCCTATTTGCTATCACAAGGGCTGGAAAAGAATTCAGGAAAACTTAGTATGTTGCAACCAACTAAAAGCCGTGAACTAATACTCAAGAAATTTAATAGAGAAGGTAAAACTCCCTGCCAGCTACCCGTGCGTAGGAAGCTTGTCAGGTCCTTGGATTAATAGTAAGACTAGCGTGAAGATGTGGATCCTACTGATTGGAACTTGGAACCTATACTTCCAGATTAAGAATATAGGACATTTTTTGTGTAAAAAGCGCTGAAATTTCTGGAGGAAGAGATTCTTTCATTCCGGAAGATTGAAGGGGATCAAATGCGTAATGCACCGTGGATAGACTCTAAATAAGGGATATAGGAAGGAACAACAAATTAGAATTCTAATCCAGCACTAACTGCCAACGAAATCAATTCAAGACATGGCGAGATGAGTTTCTTGGTTCCTAAAAAGAAAAGGTTTAGTAGTTCAGTCTGAACTCATTATCCGCTCAATCCTTTTTGAAGGAAACTTCCTCCGGAAAATCTTTCTCGTAGTTTTGCAGTGACTAAAAGCTCCAAGCCTTTGTCGTGTCTCTCTCTAGCTCTGTTAGTACATTTCTTGAAGAAACGTGTCGTCTCTCATAATAACCTTGGCTGCTGCCCTGGAGGAAAATCTGATCCATCGTGTTCTGTATTACAATTTATCTAACTCACAAATACACAACCTTGTGTACCATTATTACTACTACACAAGGAGTTAAGGGAACACAGGGAAAAGTACAAAAAGCACGGTTCACTCTCTTTAGAGTATCAGTCTTGGCAAGTTTCATCCACATTGTTATTACGCGTATAAAAGCTTGTAAAGGGTTGTGCAAGACGAGACGTAAACATTTTCTAGTATGCAATCCAGAATACCTCTGTTCAGAAAAGGTCTCCTTAAGAAGGAAAACAAGATGCCATTAAGTTTTTAATAAAAAATTCCACTAAGAAAGGAACATTGCCATGAGGAGCAATAAAAAACATGCTGAATTAGGTCTATCGATTCCATCAGGGAAAATTATAATAGGCATTCTACACTTTCTATCTACTTTGATGTTCTCGATCTACCCTGACGGTCGTGCATGGATATGCGAACCTAATCCTGTGTCGAGGTATACAGAAAATGTGCCTAGTTTCTAAAAGCTTGTCGTATACCATACACATACTTTCTAGATTTCGTTACAGTAGCAATTCTATTCATTCTGATTGTGACTCTGTGAATACATTTTCGTTTGGGATTCGTCAAAGCCAAGTTTAGGGAGCCTGAACCTAGCTATGCGTATAGACTAATCGAACAAGATGCTAGGCGAAAAATATCGTCTTAGATTTTACCCTAGAAGCAATATCAAAGAGCTCAGATTTTTGCTTTCCTTGCCTCAAAGTCTTTGTTGAGTTCTGGAATTTAAAAAAATCAAGGGAAAAAGCAAGTAAGCTAAATTCTAAGACGTTCGATAGGGCAATCAAGATGGTTGACAATAAGCTTGCATAACATTTATAAATACCATCTCCGTTCAATCCAACATAAATTATTCAGCACAAAAAGATCGCACCTGCAACAACTGGTTCCGCCTGAAGAAGCCGCTGCAGTATGTGTTCAATCAACCCCACTTCTGTACATGCTTGAAGATTCCGCACACTTTTCCGAAGTATTGCGATGAATACACTCCAAATCTCCGCCTGAAATACAAATAATGAGTGAATTATTAGATTTATTTTTATATTTTATGCATTTGGTATACTCAAGGTTCAAGACGTTCTGGGTATTAAACATTATCATTTACTTTTGTCTTAAAAATAGGATAAGTCTCTCCTCCATAAATCTATCCACCGAAAGAAAATAAATTCACGAACTAACCGTCACAATCAATTAATTTCATTAAGTGCAAGCTTCTTCTTTTTTACTCTGCTATATTTTCTCATTGTAATCCTTTCAGACGTGGACTTCTATTCGTAGTCGACTTTTTGGTTGGTTGAGAAACTTTTGGATTTAAATTCCTACTATTTTAAAATATCCACAACTTGGTCTCAAAATCCACTCTCTTTTCATTATGCAAATTCTCTTCTTTCTCTCAGTTCATTATGTAACATTCTACTCTCCCCGTCACTTTAACATCAATTTTATTGTGAAAGTGAAAAATTTGGAGTCAATTCATTAGAACTGCAGTTAATGGGACGTAGATGGGCTTTTAAAGCCAAATTTTGTTAGGGCCGAGATAAGGATCGAGTAAGGCTGATTTTACCGAGTATTCATCTCTTCAAGAAAGAGCAGTCAAGATTGTGAGATACTTGCATTGTTAGACATACCATTTACATTATATACTCTTAAGTGCAAGGGAAAAGTCCTGCGTAACTAAAACTATAAACCACCTCAGTAAAGTTTTAGGATTCACTCAGGAAAAAAAACGCTGAGTCCAATTTCTCCGAAAGAATCCTGTTCTATAGACCTGATCCTTGCCTAATTACAGCTTCTTCCCAAAAGAAAGTAGTAACGGAAGGACAAGGAGTAAATCTGTCATTATTTTCTACTTCTGGAACACCAGACTTTCTTCAACTCTAAAAAGTGCTCTTCACCCTCTCTATACACCGTTTCGACTTTCGAGACGGAGGAAGTGAAGGAGATGACTTACTCCAGCTTTAGCAACAAGATTGACTGATGTCGGCTCAAGCTAGCTTCTCGAGGGCCTTGAGAAAGAGAGGAATGATTAATTTTCTACACCCTCTTGTCTACGTTTTAATACCGGAAGGCTCATTAAAAAGCAATATGAAACTGAATGGAGTATCCACAACCGTAACAGACAAAGAAAACTCCCTGATGGTCCTGCCATGTGTGATCTGAAAGTGGATTTACTTTACAATACAACTCGTTAGCACATTTTACCAATTAGTTTCTATATTCCAGGGAAATTAAAGGACTTTAATATTTTTCAGAAACTTTTAAAAATAAAGTATCTTCAGTACAAACAATTACTTCAGCTGCGGGGAAAAGGGACCTCTGCTCATTGATATTGATTAACTGATCTACCTTGTCTGTGAGGGAAAGTAAATGATAGTTGAGATAATCCAGTAGCATCAAATTGTAAAAATTATAATTTACATCCCTGGCGCTGAGTAGCCCATTTAAAAACGGATCTCATACCCAGGCCAACTAGGCACCACACACAAGGCTTGGGGAAAATACACACCCCAAGAGAATTGAGTTCGGGAGGATGGAGTATCAGGGAGGAAAGGAAATATTGAAACTACCGTATATAACCTAATCAACGTTTCCTTTGTTCACTTGCATACATTGGAGTTTCCTATGTAATTTCTATGCAAATTCAGAGCACACTCCTTCTCAACAAAATCTCCATGCTTTGTATGGGTTGGGGAGTCGGTGAAAGTAAAATTCGGTCGGTTAGTCACTAATAGGTTCCTTATCAACTCCAGCCAACTTTGTTGATGCATCCCAATTCATTCGACAGTCAGGCTTTGGACCGCTTCTATCAACCGCTGCAATTCATTTTGATGAACAAATAGATTACTACACGTGTTGTAGGATTTCAGACGGTTACATATATTTTTAAATCATTATGTAGTAGTTCTCATGAGCAGAGGGACTTAGATGCCGTATTTTCTTTGTGGGAAACACGATTAGGTATTAAAGAGGTGTGATAGAGAAGAGGTGTTTTACTGATTGATAAATTAATTTTTAATAACTCCGTCCAACTATCTTTGTGATTGCTCCAGTTTCTGTACAAGGACATAAATCTTCTTTATAGTAAAACAAACTTAGGCTTATTGAACTTCCTGAGGATTATTTCACGCAGTTAGTCTTTTACGGATACACAGAGAGGGAAGGGAAAGTCGGGACATCTTCAGTCATCGTAGTTAGTAAAAAAATCAAACCTTAAGGCACTTAACTTACAATGCGAGTACTTTTAGTGATAAACCCCAAATGAGGTGCCATTAGTCTTAAAAAATCAAGTAAATGATACTGATCATCATGAAATTAATTTTGT
>JAQFYM010002268.1:0-24860 GCA_034694785.1 Agrenia bidenticulata | reverse complement strand
AATTCAAAACGTTGCTAGGGAAGCGATTACTGCCATTAAAAGCGAAAGTAAAATTGGAAGTATAAAACCGGCTTAAGAGTGTGAGGATAATTTTGCATGACGGATGGTCTAGATTTTGGAACCTTGTGATGATCTCACTGTTAAGAGCTCCAACTATTGTCCCCTGTCATACAACATGAGACAACAAAGCACAAGAGTTTAGTCCTTTCCCTTTCTAATTAATAGTTTGATGAGAGAGGGGAGAGAATCTCAAGGCTCAACAAATCAGTGTGACCAATTAGGACTAATCATTTGTAATCATACTCCACTATCAATTCACTTGGGTTTAAAGCTATTTTTTAAATTTATTTATTGCCTACAGGACTCGTACATACTGGGCCATTTGGGAGGAGTGGAGGATTCCCAAGGGATCTTCGGGATGGAGAGCATTCTAAGCCCCAGTTCAAGTGTCAAGGGTCAAGGGTCAGTTGAGGATCAAGAGGTTCCCAGCAGCAGCAACCCTCTGTACAGCAATCTCTCAGCTCATCACACAATTGGGACTAATCAGCGGAGCCATCTCTCACATCCCGAGATTAATTTCCCCTACTCCCTCCAGTCCAATGAACAATTGTACATGGACCCTTCAACAATGAAAATCAAGTCGGAAGTGAGTCCGTTCCCAGGGAACAATGACTACTGCCACCTCGGAAGTAGCAGTCCTGGAAGGAGCAACGGGAGTAGCTCGATAATTACCAGTAGCTCCACCACCAGAGTCAGTTGCAGTGGGGGCTCTTCATCATTCCTCACCCCCTCCGGAAGTTGTTTCCCTGGACTTCCCAACCCTCCAAGTGCAAATTCCCCTGCTCCGAGCCCAGCAAATCCAATGACCGGAGGTGGCTACTGCTCATCAAGTCCGTACGGAAATGAGTACCAGAATCCACTCCATTCATTTGAGAGGAACGAGGAGAGGGTCAAATCCTTTCAGCACTACGGGGGTCACATCTCACCTCCGTCCACACCGGAAAATAATCTCCAAACGGTTAATTCGACAACAATAGGTGGACCAACAACCTCCGCATCATCTCCTCTCTATTTCCATCACAATTCCTACTCGTACTTTTTCCAAACTCAGCTCATGCAGCCTCAGCACAATTCCTACCACAACAATCCATACCATCTCGAACATGATCAGCAGGAGCAAGAGTACAATAGTGGACTTGATCCCTACAGCAAGATCCTCACACCTCCCTCCTCTCCCCACCTACTGAACCCTGGGGGGCTGAGTTCAACCAGTTATCCTTCGGGGTCAATCAGCCCTCAAGAGATCCAACATTCCTTACCTTCAAACACATTCCCACTGAATTCCCAGCATTCTCCTCTCTCTGGTCAAAGTTCAGGGAACTTGCTGGAGCACCTGCAGCTCCGAGGCAATTCCTCAGCTACTGGCAATCCTGGAGCTTCTCTTAATTTGATGACAGCCCCAGGGGGTACGCTGACGATGGGCCAAGGCGGAACTCTCCCAACACCAGCCCCCGCCCCCAAACAAAGGAGACGACGTAATTGGACCCGTCGCAAGGTTATCGTCCACACATGCTCTCAGCCTGGATGCTCAAAAACGTACACAAAGTCCTCTCATCTCAAGGCTCATCTCAGGACACACACTGGAGAGAAGCCTTATCAATGCACTTGGAAAGGTAAGATTATTCACAGGGGTTATCCCCTTTTGTATTATGGACAAGTCCTCATCCATTCCTTTATGGTTACAGGTTGTGGGTGGAGATTTGCCCGATCCGATGAGCTCACCAGGCACTACCGAAAACACACAGGTGAGAGTCCATTACCCGAGCTCTTAAAATATTCTCTCATTCTGGTTGAGCCCTTATGAAGGGCCAGAGGTGAAAGTGAAGGATGACTTGAGAATTGAAATGGGGACTTGACTAATTACCGAATATTTCTCTTGTCCCTTAGGTGACCGTCCGTTCCAGTGCCGTCTGTGTGAACGAGCCTTCAGCCGCTCCGACCATTTATCACTCCATATGAAAAGACATTTAAGTCTGTAAGGACCCCCAAGGGAACTCCCTTAGCCTTCCCTACTGTCCACACGCATCATTCGAAAAACTAGGTAGTAGTGGACTCGATGTGGAGTTCCACTTGATCCTAATAGTTTCGTAGGAACTAGTAGTAGACATAATTTTATGAGATTGTTGAGCCACTTAAACTCTCCCTTACCATAAGATTAGGTTAATAATGTTAGAGTTTATGAAAAGGACACGCTTTTCATTCTCCTCCCTTGAAGAGCCGGGGAGAGGGGCCCTTGAGATGTTCTACATTTTTATAATCTGTGGACTCTGTGGCCAAGGGACTGTCAACAGCTCACATACCACCAAAAGCTTCCATGGTGCGTTGAAAGATTTATAGCAACTGCTACCACCACCACCTCCACCTTCTCTACCTTTTCCCATCATCATTTACTGTACACCTAGGCCCTTATTAATATTACAACCGCTCCTTTAACCCTACTTGCCAGTTTGGGACTCAATTTCATGGAATTTTAATCTCTTGTATATTTTTTCCCTTCCTAAAAGGAATAATTTTTCACCAGATTCTTGTGAATTTTCAACAAGTCATTGTTCCCCTGAGAGAGAGGTGGTTTTCATTGTCAAGGGCCCTCTGCTCGCAATTGTGCATTGTTGCGGCAAAGGGATGTGAGGCTCAAGAAGAGGCTTCTCTGCGTGATCATTGTTGTGACAATATGCGACAAAGATTATTCTCAGCTGGGCTTCTTTCCCTTATCATCACGTGGACGGAGTTTGTAATAATAATAACTATAAATTCACTGACTTAATGGACATTAGGCCTTTTGGACATCCACATTTGGAATCCATACTGGTGACTCGGACTTTTTTCCAAAGGGCACACAAAGGGACCTTGTTCCTCCTATTTCAATTATAATTACTACTTTAGAGATGCTGTTTTTTTCAGACATTGTGTTTATTTATGATGAGTTGACCTTGTGTCCCATGGACAAGTCGGTAGTTTAAAATTTAACAGCTCTCAGGCTTGGGTGATTTTAATTTCTAAAAAATACTTTCAAATCTCAATAAACTCCAAAATCTCTTCACCCTCCGCCAGTGGAAGGGAAGAACAAAGTCATTTATGGCCCCCATTACCAGACGTAGACGAGGTTTTGCAATCTATTTTTTCTGCTCTGCACTTGAGTTTAAAAGCTCGAGGAGCAGACCAGTGGCAACTGGCAACTTTAGGACAAGTCAGAGGAAATTGAGACACAGGGAAGTAGATAATGAGGACAACAAAGGAGCTAACATTGTTTAGGATTGTCAGTGTGGCTTATCTACATCTCCTTTCTGACTTTGTGTCACAGAGTGTCACAGGACACAATTGGCTCTCATAACTCATCCACATAAAACCCACCCACCCTTCACCCTACTAAATCACCGAGGGTTCCCTCGCCAAAAAACTGAAGGACACATCCGGATTTTAACTAACCCCTCATACCTCTCTATTAAATTCTCAGTCATCCCCCTCATAACTTTCCTTTCGCCACTTGATGTGCTGTGATTTGCGAAAGTTTTTTATCCCAAAAAAAACTTGTTACCATGTGCCTCGACCTTTTGTGCCTTTGTGGCTGTTGATTGTTTTTTGAGATGGTTGTGGTATGAAGTTGAGTGGAGTTTGACATTGTAAATTGGACTGGTAATTAAAGTTGGATTATATAACATTGTGATTAGTTGGAAGTTTGTATGTTGGAGGGTGGGATATGGAAGTTGTGATATTTTGAGCGTTACAGCATCCCCCACTGTCAGAGATGCTCACTGACAGGGCAACAATGAGAGAGAGGCAACAATCGGTGAGAGATTAGTAGAGGATCTCTTCTCCATATGTAAATCAAATTAATGCACAACTAGTTGAGCCACGCCTTTGAACAATGGGCAGCTCATTTTAGTCTAAATAGCGGAGGGGGCAGGGGGGATCCTCTAGATTGATTACTCTCAGCCAAGGATGACATTTTAAGCTTTATTATTATTAACAGTCCATCTCTCTCAGTGCTTTTTACGCACAACTGGGGAATGAGAGTGGCAATGGGAACAAAGGACAAGCGGACTATAAAACCAGATGATATCATACGATAAAAAAGGCTCATGCGGAATTTAATGCGAATATAATAATAGACTACAGAGAGGAACATGACAAAGTCCACACTGCCATGTCCCCACTAATTTCTTTTAACGAGCAATACGGCAAGTGTCATTATTTCTAGAGGCACAGTTACAGGCAAGTCAAGACCCGTGGGGGCAACTTCATTCTCTTGTTTATTATGTGCGGTAGTTTTTCATAGTTTTAATTCTTAGTTAACTTTTTTCTGGTTTTTTATTTAATTTATTATAAATGTTTGCGAGAGTCTAAGGGCTGTAATCTTATTGAGGGGTAATAAGGGGCCTTTGTGGATTGTATATAATTTTATGAAAGATCCTATGGAATGCTCTCTGGACTTTTAAGCTTAGTTTAATTTTAATTACAATAAAATAAAATAATATAGGATTTTTGTAAAGTAGTTAGTTTTATTTAAAGGTATCGCCGAGGAGCTTTAAAAACCGGTCATCCAAGGGAATTGCCGAACAATCAGTAAATTTTTACACATTGTACATAAAAAAACTCACTTGTATAAAAATACTTAAGTATTAGTTAAGTAATTAAAGTATCTTAAGTATAACTAGACAAAATATCCTTAAAACCATTTAAAGGATGGAGATAAAAGGGGAGTAGGTATTTTTTTTTGTACTAAAGGGGCAAGTTGAGAGCTTTGGGGTACTTTGGGATTAGGATAAGATTATATTATGTGTGTGTAGTTTCAATTGTCGTATCGTATCGTGTAGGGATTATAAAAGGGTATCGTAATTTGTAAATGATATTGTTAATCCTGTGATTAAGTTAAATGAAGTTAAGCTCATCAATTCCTTTCCCACTTTCTTATGGACATTGTCCCTCTTGGTATTTAGTATTTGAGTAGAGTTGAGCCATTGTGTGAGAATAGAAAAAGTGTGATGATCACTACTCTTCATTTAGATAGCACATTTTAAAATGTAAATAACATCAAGTTTTAAGATATGGAACGAGTAGTGGCTTGTGCTTATAATTACAAATAAATCCAACTTGTTTTAATCTTATTAGTTTACTTTATTTAATTTTTTATTCTTTCCCTATTTGAAAGTTTTAAGTGTAAGGAATGCAAAGGGGTTGTCATTATCGTAAGAAATAAATATTTTTCATTCAACTTGGCATTGTTACGTTTCTAAACTAAAGTTTCTGGACTCTACAAAACGTCATCAAGTTCATAAAGTTAGATATGGAAACGATTCCCCCGGGTAGTCCTCATAAATCCATCACGTTCACAATAGTTCACATTTTGGAAAACCGAAAAACTGAGCTGGAGAAGGAGAATTTATTTTTTTATGAAAAAGCTATGCGTTTCTTTAACGACAACCAATTGTGGAGGGATCGGGAGTTTTGGATGATGCTGTTCAAAGTGCTCCTTGTACGTTTTCGGATCCGGCATCTCGGCCTACAAATTCCCATTTCAAAGTTAACTGACCTTTAGATAACTAGTTGAGCTATTATTTTAAAACGTTAGCTTCAAATGAGTTGGTTACCTTGCAACTGGCGCAAAGGGTTGGAATAGTTTTAGAAGCGCCAGCTTTCTGGTCCCTCAGGCTGTCCCCGACCTTTTTCAGTAGTTTGGCCTAAAAAAACAGTTTTTGAAAATAAAAATTCTCTCCACTTGTTTTAGTTTGAATACTGACCTGCTTGGCAACAGTTTTCGCCTGGGATCTTTGGCTTTGCTGACCTCGACGTACCATGGTTCTAACAATTAAAATATTCAATGGAAATTTTCAGAGGACGAGACTTGAAAAAGGGAAAGTTTGAAGGAGGAATTTTCAAAAGAGCGCAGCTTTTAGGCTTTCTGGCATGGGCAAAATTTTATACTTTCATTTCGAAATTTTAGTTTCTTTGACGAGTTTTTCTAGAAACGTTTCATTTGACTCTTACGACGATTAAATATTTACAAATGAAAGGGACAATGTTATAATTATTTACCTTTGCTTGAAATTTAACTTGACAAGCTCATTAATTTGTCACCCTAATAGATTTGTATGAAACGAAGGTTTCTTAGATATTTTATGAGAAATAGCTCAGCCCAAAAAGCTATCTACAACAAAAGCCCATTTTAATCATAAAATAACTGTTATTTTATTTATTTTTAAATTTCCATTAAAATTTAATATCCCTCTACTTAAGCTAACTACCTGTGAGTTGACCCCCCTCCCCTGAATCCTTCAATTGTTTTTGAAGCCCCGGGGTAGATGAAATAATTTTGAAAACCTCATATTCCTATAATATCTTCAAGTCATGAAAATGTGTACGTGTGTCCTTAATTATGAGTTGAATATAAAAATGCTGGATTAATTTATAATTCTCTCCATGAATTTAAGATTTTTGCGGGGGTGGCTTTTGGAATTCTTTCCAAATCTAAATAATTATTATAGCCCCCTCCGCTCTTCTTAATTTCATGCTAATTTAGACCAATAAAATCTCTCACCACCTCAGCTTCGTCCACACTATCGCCTTTTATTCATGTAAATTAATCTACTCAAACCATCACAAAACATACACTCAATCCTTTTTATTACTTTTTATTCAGATTATCAGAATATTTTAGAAAAAATTCATCCTAAATCCTTTTGCATTGGATTTCTTTTAAAAAAACACCCCCTCCCCCAAGTATTATTATAATTCACCCCCCCCTCCGGCGTCCCACCTCAGAATTTCAAAACCAAAACCACTCTGTCCAATTCCAGAGAGAGATATGAAAGAGCAGTGTGAATTCTAATTACCTCTGATCAACCCTTAAAGTCCAACAGAGCTGATTTATTAAGTGGAGGGTACTTGAGCTTTAATTTATTACTCTTGACGATGGAATGGAATGGGATTTATCTGAAATACCACCAAGTAATCTAAATTCATACAAGGACAACAATTAGAACAAGGATTATTTCGGTCAGAGGTGACAAATCAAGGGTCGTCCATCCATCCCGTCCCTAAGCACCTACTGGCCAACAAGTATCGGAATTCCAAAGTGTCCACCCTGTTAATGAAATGGTGTCTAATCTGAGATCAGTATGGTCGGCCTGGTCGGGTGATTTAATTGCCACCTCGTCCTCCTCGTCCATTTGGAGTCAAGTGGGAGATGAGGACATGAGGACACTCCAGACGCACCAAAAAGAGAAAAGAATTATTGACACTACCAACTCTTGTCATTTCAATTAGTTCACCCCCAAGGTGACCCCAGTCACATGGACAAACTCTTGATCATCATTTGATTAGTTACTTTTATTTATTTATATCTCCCTTGACCGAGTTGGACTCTCGGGTTCCATGTTGTGCACTGAGGACTTCTAAGGGTCACAAATCAAGTGCTGGGGACGAAGAGCTCTTTTTTCCACGACCCCCGATCTTATCATCAAAACCTAAAGGCCAATAACACTAGAAGCTACCCTTGTCCAACTGTCTGTCGGGATTATTTGCATAATTAATTATCTTAAGGGCCCCCTCCGGAAATAATTCCACCACAAAGGTGGTTTAAAGGTTCATTTCTATGAAATCCCTGTGAATATATTTTTAAAAGAAAGGAAGAAGGGAAATGATTAAGGACCCCAAGGTCTTCTCTCTCCTAAGAGCTAAGGGAGACGGATAGCTTTTTAATGCAAATCCAAAGATGAGGTTGATTTGTCACCCCGAGTCCATAGATCTGCATCAAGGTCCATCAAGGGGAGAGTCCCTACGGCCTAACGAACATCCCCCCGAGTGAATGAATGGAAACTTTATACATTAGCATGTCCACCTTTGTTAAATGGTCCAAGAATTAAGTGGAGACGATGGTGAGATGTCTCAGTAGCTGAGGGTCCTCCTAAGTCTCTCGTTACATGAAATGTGAGGAGATGAATGAACCTCTGGTCCATTCTCCTCTTCTTCAATGAGAAATTCCACAAGAGTCCATTCTGACTATTTCTGACACTCGCACTCATTAGCTCCCTTGATTAATTAACCCCGACGAGGTCCATTCAATCCTCAGCCTTAGCAATGCAATCACAGGGGGTAGAGATAGCCTATATCTAAAGTATCATCTCTCTATAGGCCCTTGTAGTTTGACTGAGCTCATTCATTTGAATATTTATTTAAAATCCAGGGTTGTAAAATGGATTGTGGATGGTGGAGATGTGGTGTGTGTGTTGTGTTGTTATTCATGTGTAGAGATCCTTATAGAACACACCTGTCAAACCTAGATGGATCGTCTGATTATCTAACCAACTCCCTTTTACAGATTAATCCATGAATTTACCCGAGATGCGCAAATATGCCTAGGACATTTATACCCGGGAAATATGCCTCAGACTTTTGTAAGTCTGGAGACATTTATGTCGGCACAAATATGCAATATGCCGGAGTCAAATATTCCTGGACTATGAAAAAATTATGTCTCCAGGAACTCAACCATCCAAAGAATCTTTTTTTAAGTCAGTGTCGATTTTTAATGTACATTAACTTATACGTGCTTTGGTGGTGATTTTTTAAGGGATTTTTTTGAGGCATATTTGTCCCTTTTAAAAATTTTATAGGCATAAATGTCGCAAGGCATTTTTGTCCCCAGCCAGATATGTCTCATGCATATTTGTCCCGGCATAAACGACGGATTTATCTGTGGCATATTTGTCCTGGCATATCTACCGTAGGCATAAACATGGCAGAATAGTTTTACCAGAGTCCAAATGGTTGGAATTGATACCCAAGAGGGTAATTTTCTTATGAGGAGTAGAAGAGACTTCTCAGAGCTCCAAGTCCTCAAGTAGAATGGACTGAAATCATTTGAATAAATCTCTCTCATTTCCACTCTTGGTAGTCTGGGTCAAAAAAAAATATAACATCACCTCCACTTTTTTTTGGACTGAATCAACTAGACTGTTTTTAAAATCTGTATCCCATAATTTAAGAGTGCAATTGGGTTGACTATATGGAGGTTTAGGTTTGGTAGTGGTGGACTCTCACATCTTGAGCTTTGGGGAGAAGATAATTTTAAAAGTTGTGGACGAGTGTCCTTGTAAGATTAATTCAATTGGCCTCTTGAGCTCAGTTAATTCAGTCAAAATGAAACATTCTCAACGATTTATTCCACTGACTTTACATACTTTGACACAGTTTACACCAAGTTTTAAACTCTCACAGCTTGTGAAGAAAAACGAGTCCTTTTTTTGGCTTCAGGGCCTCTCCGGGAGAAGAAGTAAAGAGTGTAGGGAGCTTTTTACAATCTAGTCCTTTTCAAAGTTACCTCAAGGGCATTTATAATAGAAAAGTTGAGCAATCTTCACGAAGTTCAAATATGTCAAAGGGGTTGTGTGAAGTACCCGGAATATTTGTACCAACTACCCGAAAAATTAGTCATTGTTATTTACTGCAAAATATATGTCACTGAAAATATGTTTCTGGTGGTAAATATGTCCTTAAAACATGTTCCTCGTAAATAAGTTGCCATAGAGTTATTTTATGTCCTTTACAATTCATAAATTCATATTCACCCGATACCCGGTATAAATATTTTGTCTACTTGTACTCTGGCTTTTGGATCTGAAATCTAAATTTGTACCTCTCATATCATTAGCCCAAAAATAGTGTACATGATGCTACACGTCCCTTCAAGTACCCAAGAGTGTGTCAAGCTCTCTTTAGTAATCTTTAGTCCCTTGGATGCAGCCAAAGTTAAGGAAAGGAAGACTCTACGACCTTGCTACAAAACAAATCCACGCCCACACTGCCAAACAAGATCATTTTTACAGAACAGAATGTGTAAAAAAAAATCCACCACCAGCTCTGAGAATAAAAGTCTCTGAACAGGAGATGTTTTTTAAAGCTATAAGTAGGCAGAGCCCTTGGTTAGTGAGAATAAAGTTCCCTAGCTAAATCAATGTCCTTAAATTGTCAATGTGCTAACTAGAGACCCTTTCCCTTGAGCTAAACGTTAAAACGAATTATAAAACCTCATAAATAAAAATCCACGGTATTTAAATGGGTAGGTGAATATTGAAAATTAGAAATGAAATTAAGGGTCTGTCTCTCAGAGGGCCCTTATTCTTCTTCATAAATATCCATAACCCATAAATCTAGCCAACAATACAAAATCCTCCTATTCCCCCTATGAAATGACAGGAGTGGAATCTGTGACTTGTTTCCCTATCCTTTCTTTAAGCCCTTAAGGGACTTTGAAAGCCCTTTACTATTGATCAGCTTCACAGTTGCATTATTACGCCAGATGATACAAAGTCACGTGTTTTTTCTACAAAAACGTTCCACGTTCCAATAGAAAAGGCTGATGAATAATATTAAAACCCATTGACCACCTGAAGAGCTCCTTGAACAGATTCCTTAAATCCAATTAACACCCTCTGACCCTTAAGGCCTCACCTTGGCCAATCTCATCTCAGCTTATTAGTACAGAATGAGATAATATATTGAACACTTTATCTAGCGCTTATCCATTATTTTTAAATAATGAGATCCCAACAAAAAATCAAACACATTTAATTGTTTTCAAACTTTGAGATTAAACATTAAAATACCTAACTGTAATCAACAACTAGGGACTTGACTTAAAACCAAGGGCCCTCTCGACCCTCCATCAGATAAAATGTCCATTGTTTGTCTACGAAAGGATTTCCAAGCTCCTTCTTGTCTTAATTGTGGAAATAAAAACCCTAGCTCTGCCCTTAAGTGATAAGAACTCAATTAACTTGTAATGATTCATCCCGATAAAGCGTCCCTTAAAAAAAGCCCTCCTCCGGTCATGGTCAAGCCCATGTGTCCGGGCACGCGGCCTATTAAACCCACCAAGCCCTTAGGATCCACTCCACTCAACTATACCACCACCTCCAACAATCCCCTTAAAATCCTCCGAGCCCAAGAGGGAGTGGATTATTAATGAGGCGAAGGTGTGAGATCCGTCAGTAGATCATCATCCAAGTCCATTACCACTGATTGCAAATCAACCTCACTCCATAAAAGCAGTATGGACCATTCACCTCCCCCCGCATGTACAAATAAATTACACCCCCCCCCCACCGTCAAGAAGGTTAATTTGGTTAAGATGGGTCATCATCATTCTTATGTTGGACAAAGGCCCTGGTGATCTAGACTGTGTGCTGTGGTATGTGTAACAACTAGTAACAAGTGTGGATAGAGCATCTCTGGAGGATGGAATCAGTAAATCAGAGTCGGTCCTACTCCCTGGACTCTCTTTTGATTAGATTTGATGAGACATGACAAATAGGAGTAAGGGTGAGTTTAAAAACCGTAGTCCATTCATTGATAAGAGAGGCTTCATTCATTTCTCTGAGGGATGATGATGATGAAGAGAAGAGATAGAGCTGATGAAGGGACACATGGACTTATTAGTTGTTTGATTTGGGCAGGTGGACTCTGTTGAACATGTTGGCCTCTCATTGTTTCAACAATTGGGTTGATCCTCTACTTTCCTGACCCTCCTGACCTGATCTACAAGGATGGGAACGCCCGACACCCGTTGCCTGGCACAGGACAGGACATTACCAAGCGGCCCTCACCACTGCCGAGTCAGAGTCCGGAAGTTTTGAGGGCCACGTCTTAAGTAGACAATCATTACCTTATCTTCTCTCAGGGGGGACTTGACAGGTACATGAGGGATGTGTGTCTTGTCTTATCAGTCCAAATATTTAGACGCATCTGAATTAGATCAGTACGAGGGATTTATTAGAAATTCAGACACACTCTCAGACACAAGCACAGCTTTCAAAAAAAAAGTTTCAAAAACATTTAGAAAAACAAGATCCAACAGGGCAGAGATTTCCATTCTTTTAACTGAGCACAAGTCTTGGCTCTTCTTTCTCAATTTCATAAGGGGCTGTTCCTAAACTCCGCTATTTCGATTTTTAGGTTCGCTTAGGCTAAGGGGGGGTTTACAACTCGGGATTTTGGCGTAACGCAATTTAGGAAGGGTCCTTAAGGTATGGAATCTATTTTTGGTGTTGGTCTGAGATCTCATAAAGCACATTTCTCATTGATCAGAGGGGGAAATTGTGGGCTGATGATAAGATTTAAGCTTTAAAGTGGCTTGTCATTGTTGTGGAGTTGGAGTTGGGCTTCGTTGGCTTCACCTCCCGGGAAGAATGGGCTGGAGGGTAATGAGAGTTAATCCGAGTCATTTGTAGCTGTCATGACTAATAATAGGCTTCGTCAGTTGTGTCATCTCCTTGGCAGTCCTTGGCTGGGCAATTTGTAAGAAAGTGATTCACTATTGACGGGGTATGATTCAATTATAATGCCACACCGGGACGCTCACTTATCTCCCGGGTTCTCAGACATTAGAAACTCAGTATTTACATTTATGTAGAAGGGGCTGTGGAGATATGTGAGCCAATATGAGGATGAGTATAGGAGGGCAGAGGGGGCACTCAGACTCTACAATCACGGCCATCCTATTAAAATAAAAGGTTAAAAGATTTTTCAACATCTCTTCCCAAGGGCTTGGGAAAGTTGAGAGAGTCCCCCTCGGGTTTTATTACCCGTAAGAGCCTTCTGAGGTTATTTTAAGGCTCTTTAACCGATGATACGTGGCACGTCATAAAACCGCAGGTTTTAAAAGATTTAAAAAAAAAACCAGAGGATTTGAGTTTGTAAAGTTATTTTTTTATTATTATTATGTCCAAGTAAATTAGTTTGAGCGGTCAGAATCCCCGGGGTCAAGGGGAGGGGGCAATGGGCCAAGTAATAATATAAAAAGTAATGGGGAAACAGTAGGAAATAGGCCAAGACTTAAGGGCCCAAACTGCTTGATAATCTTTTTAAGGTGATGGCTCAAGTATTTTTGAGCTCGTTTTATTTTGTCTGTGAAGTTGAGGGGACTTTATTGGAGTTGTATGTGTCCATAAGGACCCGAAGGGGCACATGTTCTTTGAATAATAAAAGAGAAGGGTTATGAGTCTTTGGGTATGGAGTGATAAAGTAGAGGTGAATTGCCATTAAGGCTCCATTGTGCCGCCATGATATGAGAGAACGAGTCACTTAAGTCCAGACACTGCTGAGGACAACAAGCTCATCTCATGTACAAGGAGGATATTATGTGAGGACATCTTCCCTTGGATAACCGACCTGGACTTTTCTTTTATCTTAACTCTTAAACCTTGTGAGATTTATATTCGGGGGGGGGGGGGGATGAAATTAAGTTGGACTCAATTGTAGTGATGGTTATTTATTTAGCTTTGGGTTTTAAATGTTGATTGTAACCTTGAGCCTTGGACATCTCATAAAGATCCGGCTCCCTATCCCACTTGAATATCTTATGGCTTTTATATCATTATTGAGGAGCATCAAGACAGCATTGTTTTATGGCCTTAGGATGGATGAGACTATCACCTTTTTGTTTTATTAAATGCTTTTGAATAAAAACATTGAATGAGTTAAGCTGCTAAAGTATTGTACGATTGAGTGTTTAATCCTAAATATGTTTGAAGGGAAATTGGGAAGAGGTTTGAGAGAGTAAAATTTAATTGAAAGTACTAAGATTTTGAAGATAAGCATTATTTAAAATATTGGGAAGAAAAGGTTTGAAAAAGAATTTTTAAATATGAGACATGAGAAGAGACTTTGGGGGGAGAGGTTTATGAAAAATATAAAAGATTTTGAAGAAGAAACAAACACTTTATTGAAATTTTGTTAATAGATTTAAAAATGTAATTCGATGTGTTCAATTCTAAAATCAATTATCTAAAACATGAATAAAGATTTTTTTTAATTGATTGAAAAAATGAAAGATTTCAAAAAACATTTTATAAAAAATATTAAAATGCAAAAACTTAGTCGTAAATATGAAAGGCATTTGTTAGCTTTTTAAATCTAAAATACTGTTTTAAAAAATATTGACACGTCAATGTTGTCAAATAATGCTTTCAAAATTCCTATTCGAATCACAAAACTAATGAAATGAGAAATGCTCTTTTGAAGTTCTCTAAATTGCTAATTAATCAAATTTTTTTAAACTCTCAACTCTTGTCCACATCCAAATTTCTTAGTTCAGTTCTCTTTTAAATTGCATGCGATGAGAAATTTTAATTCCTCAGTACTCAAACATAAAATAAAATTATTTACTCTACATTACAAAATCCCAAACTTATAATCAAAACTACTAGAATAAAAAAGCCGACACAAAAGCGTGAAATGAGAACGCTTGGCAAGTTGTTCTGATCTTAGTTCACACTACCAACAAACTTGTCCAATAATATTCACATAATAAATCCCCCTCGGGTTCTCTTACTTACAGCCCTTGTCTAAAGTCTTAATAACATATCCCACAACCTGTCCACACAATCATGATACCGAAATCCATATCGGACAGAACAATAGCCAAACACCCAATCCCCAATAAGACACGAAATTCTTTGATCCTCTCCTCAAAGGTTTATAAGTGCCTATAAGGGCCATAGACATGGCCCGATATTGTCTCAAGAAGGCGGTGGTCCCTTGATCCTTCTATTTTGGTCTTGTGCTCCTTAAGCTCGTGGTCTCCAGGCTAATTTACTCCCCCAGAAATCAAAACATCAAAGATGCATTAATTTAAAGACTTCATTTTTAACCCTTTGAGACTTGATCTCTTATTAAGTCTCTCTCTATGCCTTGGAAGTACTCTCCTATAGTTACTAGGGATTGTCTATAGGGAATTTAATCTGCCTTTGAAGGAATTAACAAAGTTATTTCATTAGCAGCCTCAGCAGCTTCATCTTGATCTTCGCTGTTGGAGAGTCCATACTGCTCAACTTGACAAAGTACTTATCTCTCAAGAGACAAGAGACAGCCGACTCGGCAAACACTACAAACACAAAAGCGACAAGATTGAGGAATTTTAAAATCTTTGAAACAGACGCAGTTCCTTGTGACTGATTATCCTCATCTCATATGTCACCACAGACCCCCACTGCCAACATCCCCATTCTAATCTCCAAAGGCAAACACACACAGACGATAAACAGACTATAAACATTTGTACACACATTTCTCGAAAATATTTCTATACACCTTTTGTACTTTGGATTTGGATTGATATGGAAGTGTGATAACTGACTGATAAGAGATAAGAGTCTTTTGAGTCGGATTCTATACTTGACCCGCTTTTATCCGATCCGTTTTATCGGATCGGATCCAGCATTTTTCAATCTCAAGCTAATCCGATCCGATCCGGATTGAGAATCTCATAACATCCGTCGGATTAACAAATTTAAGACTTACAAGATAGACTAAATGGCTAACTAAATAAATAAATAGACTAAAAAGTGGTCAGATTTTTTTAACAATTTAACTTATATGAGAACAGTTAATTAAATCTACTAACGTTGGTGATATTTAAAATATTTTTGAATTTTCAGACACTTTAAATAAAGATACAATCAAATAAATCCAGAGGGTCGGAAGAATCACAATATTACCAGGGTTAAAGTGCAATCGGGTATTGGATCTGAACGGATAAAACCCGGAAATTAAAACCCACCTCTTGACTTCCAAGTCCATTATTTAAGTCTCTTTTTTAAATTTTTTGAAAGCATATTTAAATTACAAGTCAGGACACAAGACTAGCAAAGTAATTAGTAACTATGAACCCCTTGAGCTCAAAGTTAATAGACCAAGAATCATCTTCACAGCTCCAAGCTGCCCTTGATGATATCTTTAAAACCCCGAAAGCCACCTCTCAAGTCCTCCGGCCTTCATGTAAATGTTCAAAGATGATTCAAAGGCTTTTAAATTAATGTCCAAGTGTCATGCTAAACAACAACTAATAACCCATCCCTGCTCCTGTTTCCCCCCCGCCCCCCTCATAAGAAGGGCTTATTAAAAAAGCTCTAGCCATAAGGGACCTGCATGTCAAAGGGGGAAAGGCCGCCCCTTGTAATAATTAGACCAATTTTAGGTAAATGAGTCGGTCGGCGGCGGAAGGTGTTCAAGTTGAAACGAGTCTAATTTATTGCTAATGAATTGGTCAAAATAGGATGAAATATGAGAGGATTTGAATCTCTTTGTAAACGGTTGCATGACCCGGTAGGGTCATCTCTCTAAAAACAAATTATCAAAACTCCTTTTTAAACGAGAGGCGATTTAAAATAATTTAAAAGCCTAGCCCCCACCGGAATAATAATCTCCATCTCCCTTAGTAATCTCTAGACTTGACTTGGAAGCATTATCACTTTTTAACACTCCTCGGCCTTTACTTTGAAATACTTTTTAATACGACTCCCGCACACACACACACACATTTCTAAACAGTAAAAAAGGGGTGAAAAAAGCTAATCCCTTAAGGTCCATCTTAAGAGCCGATTTCATAACTGAACCTGTCAAAAGAGGTTGGGGAAAAAAAGGACGAGGATTCTCAATCACAAGTTTGAAGTGTTTGAAAGTGGTTGAATAGGCCGAGGATGATATTATTTATGATCAATGCTAATCCAGCCACACTGTCCTCAGTCTGTAGCCTTGATGTGCAACGGGCCTTAAGGGCCTTTCTCCGTCCTGGTGGTACGAGTTGATTAATAATAACATTGTGATAATCCCCCTTAAAGGCACCCTGTCCAATCCTATTATTTCATATGGCGTCATCGTTACTACGGAGCCCTTGGGGGACTTGGAGCTATCCCAATTTATTTAGATTCAATTCATATTCAAATATCCATTCATTAGACTAGACGTGTTTGTGTGTTGGGATGTGCTTCTTTGGAGGGATCACTTTCCTGGCTGAATGTGCTTGGCAGGATAGGATTAGGATGTGAGGGGTCATAAGGGTCAGCAAGAGCTTCGGTGAGAATGGATAGCTAATCAGATTAGTTACAGTAAGGGATCATGACTCTTTAGTCCATTTATCAAGTATTTATTACAAGTAGCTAAGCTTTACGTGCTACTACAGATAGGAGCCTACTAGGCCGACTAGGCGTCTACGGGCCCTTTAATCGACCTTTTTAATGCCAAGTGTCGATTTTTTCGACAGTTTTTTAATCACAAGTGTAGTCTTGGTTAGTGTAGTAAATTGGATAAGCTAGCGAGTTTTAAAATCGGTTATACACAAGTTGTGAAACCGACAAACAGACGCACAGACATTTTTATGTCATTCTAGACTAGAAACGATCTCTTACACGTGGAAAAAGCAGATTCCGCTGCTAAATCTAAAAACACGAACATGAAAATTCCACACTACTTCTGACTCTTATTAAAAAATAAGAAAAAGTCACGTGTCAAAGCTGCAAGTATTTTAACGTAAAAATTGCTAAAAAAAAGTGTCAAAAATAACTGAGAAAAAAAACATGTTATTAGGAAGCCGTAAAATTTTTATCCCTTCTAAATGAAGGGCGTAATTCCTCATTGATTCCTAAACATCGGTGACACTGCCAGTTCTTTTGGAATCCAAATATTCTCATCACCTCGACCACTCAAATGATGATCACTTGAAACAATCAAAGGATATGAAAATGATAACAAGGACACCCTCACCAACCACAATCTCCAAAGTCTTGTAATCAGAAACAGTAGCCGTTCACACCCACAAGCTCTCCCCTGGATTAACGGATCCTCTCTACCTAAAACCAAGAAAAAAAACCCACTGGAGCCACACCACCGAATCTCCAATATTCCCTTTGTCATAATTTTTTGTTGCCCCTGAGAATAAATTCAATTAAAATGAAAGTGTCTGACCGACTCCCTTAAACATCCCTTAGGAAAAGCCAGACTGGTTTATTAGCAGTGCGGACTATTTAGCTGGACACAAGGGATCCTTCTCCATCCCTAGAAATTGACTCCAGAATTCTCCCACCGCCCTTCAATCAATTCTCCCGATTCATATCAATTGATTGTTTGTCTTTCTACCCTCAAAAGATGCTCAAAAGTAATAACTTTCCCCCCAGGCCCGGCAGTGGGGGCCGCGACAGGTCTTAACCAAGAAGTAGCCCAGGCTACCCTCCCTGTCCAAACCTATTCTTAAGATTACGTTTGATTCATTCATTAAAATCCGAGTGGACTTGGTAATAAATCCCTCAACTGTTTTGCAATGGATTTTGTGTGATCCCGAGCTATTTCTCGTGCAGGGACGTATGTGGGTCACTCCTCTCATTTTGAGATAACGATTTCTAGGATGATATGTATATTTAAAGGCGTTATCATCTTGGGCTACTACGTCTTGTAAATATGCACTCATTCCTCAATCAAATGTGGCTCGTGTTTTTTTTCAGTAGCACACAAGGATGTTCAATTACAATCGTTTGGAGTAATAGGTTCTAGGTGTGGCGAGCTATTGTTTCCCAGGAGGGACCCTTTGTATAAGGGACCCTACAATGAACGGGCCTACAGGGAACCCATGTATGCTAGATGAGACTAACGAGGGGGCTGTAGTATCAAAGACACTCGTTCTTTTAAAAGGGGTAGTTAGACAATGGAAAGTGCGTTATCTATAAACTCGTGTGTTTAAATTAATTTATGAAAAAAATGACCACAACTGGAACACCCCCTTAAAGATGGAGGATAATAAAGTTGAGATCCTTTTCTAAGCACACACTACTCGGTTTTGGAAGGGCTTCTGTTTTCAGAAACGAGAGATGGATGGATGGATAAGGGACTTTTGATGGCACCTCTGCCGCCCTTAAATTCACACACTTGAGGAGAGTCTCGTGTCCTTTTCTTGAGGGCTGGGAAAAAAGATCTTGAAGGAATCAGTGTTTCTTGAATCTATTAAAAATAAAACAACCACCTCCGACTCGCTACTGACTCGCTACTTGTCATACGCCGAACGAATGGCCCGAAATGGGTGGAATCTCTAAACTGGACTTGGTCGACTTGTTAAACGATTTTTTATGTTTCTCCGTGTAATTCGTTGGGAGTTGGGATTACTGGGATGATAATCTCCCTCATTACTACCTTTTACCGCTTGGATCAAAAACAATTAAAAGGCCGACACTCTTTTTAACCAGTTTTAAAGCGAGTGCTCTGATACGACAGAGCTGATTGTAAATGAATTTTTAAAAAATCTGTAAATACTGGAGGTGAAGGGCTCGTTTATAGTAGCACTTTTCATAGTTCCCTTTTCATATCTTACTCATGCTAAAATAGTGAAATAAAAATAAAAATACGGGCAAGATATGGAAAGTGAAAGAGGAAGTGTGTCATTTATTAGGACTAAGGATTTTTACGTACAATTATCTGTAATAAGAGGGTAAGCATCTTTTCCGTACTTTGACTTAAACTTTTTGTATCTTATTCATGTTGGACGAATTGAGATTAGCATGGGGAGAGACTGAAAAAGTGAAGGAAGAAGTACGTACACACAAGTTCTCTTGAACTCTTCAAGTAAAATAGATTTGAAAAGCCCACAATTTCTATTTTCAAACCTCCCACTCAAATTGACCAATCACGGCTTCTAAAAAGGGCTGAAAATCCTTTTTGAACCTCTTTGAGGCCCTTGGAACGGTTTTTTGAGGCTTTAGTTTAGGTTTTTAGTTAATTGACTATTTATTTTATTCTAAGACGAATGCTGTGAACAAGCTATAAATCCAACTAACCTTTCCAAAATTCCAACATCAAATTATGAATGCCAAAATATTTTTGAAATTTCATTGCCAAATGGTCAAGGATGATTGGACAATTACCAAAAATCCTCCCCCAAGCCTCAAATGTCACGTGTCACATGGCCGGATTTCCGATGTGACCAAATAATTTCCACTCCTCTTGCGCCCTACTGGATAGTGTGAAAATAATGAGAGGATAGTTGGCAGGACATGTGCACGGCCTCACCACTTCCGATATCTCCATCACTTCCTCAGTCTCTCTGGTCTCTTCCGGATTACACGTTCTTCTTCTTGATTGTCATTCAATCTTCGAGATAACCTTAAGTGACCTTAAATAATCCAAGGCTCATCTGCCAGCTTTATCACAAGTTTGAAGGGTGAAATCCAAGGTAACTGGACTTACTGGACCCTTTGAAATTTTTGAAAAGTAGAAATCTTCTTGAAGTCACCGGCCCTTTGCAATTGCATCCATTGCCCAATTACAATGTGTTTTTTTGTCTGTTTTATTTAGAAATGGATAACCAGGATCACATGGAAGAAGCGGCGAGGGAGTACACGATTGTGTACGAAGTTGCCTCCGTGGACGGAAAATGGGTGAAGATGATTATGAGACACATTTTTTTATATCCTTTTATTAGAGGACTAGGATTAACTTTAAAATACATTTAACTATCTAGTCAATCTTTTAAGTCATTCCATGAGGATTTAGAATTTTTAATTCATTCTTTTCCGTTTGTGTTTGATCCTCAGAATTATTTGGTCCACGTCACTGTGGATCTTGACGACGACGAACCGTGGGAACACCAACACATCTACCTGACAAAGGTGAAGGTCAACGAAGCCCCTGGGGCGTGAAGGCCCAGCTTCTCTCAAGGATAATCAGCCAGCTTCATATATCTAATTGAAATAAAAATGTATTGAAAATATCTATTTTTCCCTTTTGAACACTGATTTTTAATTATGGAGTATTGAAAGTGGAATTGACAAGAGCTCACTTAAGTAGTCATTTATAGTAGCAACTGGGGAGAGTCAGTGGGGGATTAGCTAGAGCATTTCATTTCCAATTGAATCATTTGGTCATATTCAATTTCAAATCTGACGACCCTAGCGGGTTGCTCGGGGATATTAAAAGTGCATCTTGTAGCTTCGAACTTTGTGTCCATCTCGTCGGTCGTCCTTCTCTAGAGTTGATTGATGTAGCCTTAGAGGCCCTTTAATTAATAGCAGAATCAATCCAAGGTCTTTGTGCTACTATTTAAGTTCAGATGCGTAGATAAGTTGTGAATGTTGTGATGGAGGTGATGTTGAACCTGAGCCTCGTAATGAAAAGACCAAGTGTGAACTAATGATGATGACCCACACGGGCTTCCTGTCACAAAACCGTCACGAGCCATGACATTTCTTTTCTGACGGATACTGTTGATGACGAGCTGCCTCACTGTTGCAAATCCAACTCACACCTTATTCTCACATCCTTATATCCAACTCACATTCTCTCAATTCATACCTAAGTTCCCTTGTAGCTTCCAAGGAAGGAGGCTTTCATTTAAAAATACAGAAATTAGCCCTGCTAAACGGTTAGGGGATTAAAAAACAAGTCTTTTTTTCTATATCTAAAGAAACGGAAGTGAGAGCAAAGGATTGGAGATGGTTTTGGTATAAGGACACTCTCCTCTCCTACTTCAATCACTTAAGAATAACTAAAACGTTCAAAAAAAGGGTTGAGAGTTCACATCTCTTACTTGTCCGTCCGAGTAACAACTTTTTTAACGAGTTCATCAGCTCGTGTTCCTTTCTTCACATTCGGGGACAATATCCTCCAATTCTTTATACTCGTACTTATGACACTTTGACGATGACAGTTTCATTTAATAATGTTCAGTTTTAGTATGAAGCTTTAATTTAAGGTCATTCTCCTTCGTTGCAATATCAATTTTGTGCTCTTGATAAGAAAATCGCAGGGAATAATTTTTTTAAACTTGCAGTTTTTATTTAAATTATTTTCATTAAATAGTTTTTTATAAAATTTCTAGCTTTTAAAATACAATTTTATAACTTATAGTTTTAAAACAGTTTAAAATTTTCAAAATTCTCTAGTAGCCAATATTTATAAAATGAAATTTTTTCTTACTCTTTTTGAGTGTGTAATATTTATTTTAAAATAAAGGAAGTGAAGTTCTTTAAACTTTGTAGTTGGAGTAAATAAATAGAAATGAAAGGAGCTGGGGTTGATGGTGAGACTAATCTTTGTTGTATTTATTTAGAATACAAGTTGCCATATCCGGCCCTCACTCTTTTAATACTCACCAGGTTATTCAACCAAAAGATCCTTTTTTACACTCTTATTCATCCCAACATTTAAGAACCAGATTCATAGAAATATACTAAATAAAGGCAACAATTTTTTACACTCATCCCCAAAGTCAAAATCAAATTTTGCCAAACTCAAAACTACTTGAATAAAAAAAATGTCTTTTAACTAAAAAAAAATAAACCGACTCACCTTTTACAAAAATCTCTATGAATTAATAGAAATAAAAGAAAAAGAGTATGGAAAATTCCTAAAAACATGTCACAATTGTTTGTCAAAGCATAAAAAAAATGCGAGAGATATTTTTTATCTGGATTTTGATACAAGAACATCTCTCAATCTCTTATCAACTATCAAAGGCAGTTAATCTTGTCGGGTTTTTGGAGATGAATGCTCACACAGTTTTTCAAATCCTTTTTAATTTGTAACTACAAAAAGAAGAGGAAACAAACCCAAATGAAAATCCTTTGAGATCTCTTTCAAAGAAAAGTCAAAAGGGACACGACAAAAATATCTTACAAGCCCAAATGCTTCGGTAGGTTAAAAAAAACATTTTCATAAAAAATCAGGGTTGGCCTTTGATGTTCAAGGGATAATTTAAAACGAGTAAATCTCATGAAATTTCATGAAAGAAATAATTTGCCAAAAGTACTAACACGATTACGTCTAAGTAGTCGCAATTGTCTGAAGAGATTTATTTTAAATTAAATTATTTTCATAAACTTGTAGAAATTTCTCTAAGGGTCCTTAAGGGATTCAAATAAAGTTCAAAGTTTACAATAACCATTTCTAAAGCCAATTTCCCAATTTCAACCTTTTAAAATTTTCCCTATTTTTTCATATTTCCTTAGGCTTGAAAATGGACAGAAAATTTCTTCCATTTTTCACTAAACAATCTCATGAAAAGTAGCTGTGGCCAACCCTGTATAAAATGAAATAAAAAGTGAGCTCGTGTACAGAAAATGGTGCTGTTTTAGTATTTTGTAGCAAGTCAAGAGATAATAGGATTTATTGTAGAGGAGGGCAGATAAATTTAAAATAAACTCGGGAGATTAAGAAACATAAAAAAAAAGTTTTGATTACCTTTTGTTTGGATGAAATTAAGGGGCTATTACTCTTGTGGGAAAAGCTATAGTTGACTAATTTACATGTAACTCGGGGATGATCAAGTCCATAGTTTTAAAGCTGTTGTACAATTATTGTGGAGGTGAGAGAAATTGTTCCTAGTGGGATTTGTACATTGTTGTCTTTTGGCATATTACACCTTGTCATCAGTCATTTAAGCCAAATTGAGAGGAAAATTCAACTCATCCTCTCTAATTTATTACCAGCATTTGTCACGACGTGATTACAGAGTGATTAAGGGCAGAAAGGGCATATAAAGGGCATATAAAGGGATAGGGATATACACTAACCGTTTTTGGGCCCACGAATCATCTCAAGAGATTTACTTTTTAAAAATCCACCCCCAGACCAAAAGATAAAAACGATATTTCATCAAATATCTTTTAGACATTTTTATTATGTATTAATTATACTTTTTTTTTAACTATTAAGTTCACTTTGCATTTCATTGATTATCACATTCAAATGTAATGCGTACATTAGTGGAGAAGATGTCAATACAAGTCTTCCTAGCAATGACGTTAAACGTGACGGAAAGTATAAAATACTTTTTGCTAAATTACATCAATTATAAACAAGCCAATGCGAAGATTAAAATCTTATCAATTAAATTAATAATTAAATTACTAATTATTAATTATCAACTTATGCCAAATGTTTGGGCACTAGTTCACTTAACATTTCCGTCAATCTTCGTCTTCAGCATTTTACTTTAGGGTTGATACTAAAAAAGGGGCGCAAAGATAATCCACCTTAGCTGTTTATAGTTTACTAATTCACTTGCTAATTGTATAATTTTATAAGTTGGTTCACACTCACATTTCCTAGTCCTCTGAGAAGTTCAATTCGACCCCTTTTGATAAGGATGGCCCTTCTTGCTGATCACATTTAAGTGTGTCCATGTCATCCCCAGATTTTAAATACCTTCCTTAACTCTCCTTAAGCCTTGACAGAAATTGTTGAAAATCATGAAAGCTTGAAATCACTTTCTTGTGATGATATATTTTTTCAATACCATAGAATCCTGTTTTGGGACGCTCTGGGACTCTGGGATTTCAATCCACTCCCTTAAACCTTGTCCTCTGGATTATTCATAATACTAACATGTCCAGTTCATTGCTCGAGTTTCCAGGGGCTGATGGCTTTTTCATTTCTTCCTCATTCCTTTTTTGAGATGAGACGATAGCAAAAATCCCTAGGAATTAAATAGTTTTAAATTACATTTGTAATCCCTCGTATTTCCTTGTGAGGGCTGACCTTTGAACCTTTTCCAAGCAAAGACCAAGACTGAATGGGAAGGTTCGTGACACTTTCTCCCCTCCATAGTTGACATTGACATTAGCCGGAGTCCTGTCCCTTGGAACTTAAAGCTCTTCTTATTCTCTTATCTTAAAAACGTCCACACAGATCATCATCTCCTTCTAGCTCCTTCCAACAATCTCCATATGAATACACACCATTTCCACTCAATGAGAATCCTATTATTTAAATGAATAAAATAAAAATATCTTAACAATTAAGAATTTTTAAATTTAAACAATTCAAAACTCACCAACCTCAGTTAAATGTTTAGTTGAGTGGAGATGGAGAACAAAATTAGAGCCAGGGTCACAAAAGCTCTGTCTACCTACATCAACTCTCCTACACCCCAATCAACTCTGACCTCAACATGACCCTTGAAATTTGTTATTAATTTATTATAATTTAAAGTTTTTTTGAAGAAGTGAGGCCGGCTAGTTTAGAGACTAGATGGTAAAAACCAC
>JAQFYM010002267.1:0-24880 GCA_034694785.1 Agrenia bidenticulata | reverse complement strand
AATAAATATGATAATCCATATGAACTCTATCACTAACGAACGGGCCTCTGGTAGCTGCTTGGAGTAGGTTTTTTTATTCAAGAACGATTTTATTGCTTGCTTGAAAAATCAAGTTGGGTTGAAAAATTCGGTCTGATAAAAAAATTATTGCAGCGTTGTTATCGTCAGAAACTATGGGATGATCTAAAGTAAAGCTTTTTTTAAATTTAAGAACGATTTTATTGCTCGCTTGAAAAATCAAGCTGGGTTGAAAAATTCGGACTTTAGGCTAACTTAAATTATGCGCTCGGCCAGAAATAACTACTAGTAGCTACTCGTGTAGATATTTCTCCTAAAAACTAAATCGTTGTTTACCCTGGGCTGTTATATTCATAATAATATGCTCTTGACCCCCAAAACTTTTCAGAAAGTTCACGATGGTAAGCCAACCATAATCAAGGGCAAATCAATCAAAATGTGAGGAGACAGTGGCAACGACAACTAGAGAAATTATAATATAATTTCTTTCCTAGGGTTACGTTTTCAAATGCGATTTATCGTTCATTTTCTACACTAAATTGATATGGATGGCAGTTTTGAAGGGTCTATCTATCGATGGAACTGGTAATTCCGTGGTTTCAATTATTTGAAAATGAATTAATTCTGTATGAATTTCATAGGGAATTTCTAGTAAATTAGGGGCCAAACAACCCAAACCGATATTCCCGTTTAAATTAGGTTAGAATTAAAAACGAAGTGGCTTTCGTTTATCAACCGCAATGCTTTCTGGCCACTCATCCAAATTCAATGTGAGCAAACCGTAAAGTAATGAATTAATTGCCATTAATAAAGAGAACGATTATTTTAAAGGGCTAGTTAATATCCCGTCTTTATTTTCAAATATTTAGTCTCTGAAATAACTCGAAACGTAGAGGGTTCGTACTGAATGTTCTAGTTCACAGCCTGACCATCGACACTTCCACGGATGAAAACATAGTAATCTCCCTGTAGCTTATAGTACAAGAATTAACAAAACAATTGAAATATCAGCGTCATATTAGATAGGGAACATCCCTCGTTGCAAAGGAGTACAAAATATTAAGATTGTGCTCTTTAACCTCGCAGATTGAAAGCAATTTCACACATAAAAATGGCCGCTGATAACCAGAAGCATTTTATTTCAGTACAAGAGTGGAAAAAATTATAGATTTTAAAGTTTCTCTTCCTCTAGACCGTGCTTGAAGGCGAGAAAGATAGGGATGTTGTCTCCTTCAATATCTCTGTACTCCATCATCGCTACCATACCGTCACAGTCCATTGATTCTCCTACAAAACAATCAAATAAATTGTACACCCCTTCTTTATTTAAATGAAACTCAAACATTTATCTGACCACTTACCTGTGAAGAATTGAAGGTCTTTGAACCGTCCCAAAAGCTCCTTCATGACCTTGTTAATGTTGTTCTTGAAAACATCAACTTGGTCTGGAGATTTTTCCTGTAGTCTATCGACGACTTTCTTCATGTACTCCTTCAAGTAGGCTGTGTATCCCTTCTTGTCACCGAATGCAAAGGTTTCACAAAGTCGGTGGTTCAAGACAATGTCAACTCCAGATTCGACTCCGATATCACCTCCTTCGTCAGCATCAGCACCTTCAGCAGATGCGTTGGCTCCAGCCAAAATAACCTCTCCGGCCCTCCTTTGGATTAACTACAATAATAGAATTGCACAATAATTTACTTAAGCTTATTTTCCATACCAAGCACTAAGCAGCATGTCATGTACATCTCATCAATAATTTAATATATTTTTAATTACCCTTCCTGTGACTTCGTACATGACCTCATCGATCAATTTGATTTTGTAGGTGTCAGAGAACATCTCGTCCCCTGCAAACAAGACACAAATAAATGAATAAATAAACTAGACAACCTTTGAACCAGTTACCCATATTTGTAAATCTTTGATCTCTCTCTAAACTCTATCTGCTTAAATAATGTGTAATGGGCAATGTAATGGACTAATAATTTTACGGCATGGCATAACTTATGGTAAGTTATGGTATAAACTCCATATTTGATATTGTAGATTAACAAGACGCAAGACACAAGATGACCTACTACTTCAGTACTGTCCCCATACTCTGCCTGCATTTCACATTTAAATACTTGTTTCAATTTAAGACATATTTGACTCCTAACCTAATCTTTCATATAGAAAGCTGAAAACATGATGAGGATTTCGTTTGTGTAACATAATGTGACATAATACATTTTCAGAACCAAGGTCACTTCCCTAAACCCCTAATATCATATTACAAAGAGAGGAGAAAGCAACATGTTCTCTCCGCAACCTACTTTCCTAACCATACAAATCTGGTCAAATTTGAAACCCTCGTATCTCATGCAATTCCCCGAATTTCTAAACCCGACAAAGACCACTCTGAAGCCTAGATCTATAAAAATCTCTTACCAGTGAAGATATCCTTGAAGATTTTCATGATGACTTTTGAAAGTGAATAAGAGTTGACCTGATCTTACAAGGAAGTGTGACTCGTTCTGCAGTCAAAAGCGAAAAGACCGTCTGCTGCTTGACTCATCTCCCACGTTGAACAGATTCCATCCGCCAGAGTCCACCTCGCCCTGGATGCTTTTTGTAAATGTTCAGTGGGAGAAACTTGAAAGTAAGAGGTGGCAGTAGGAACTTCTCACTCAGTTCTGTAGCTCAAGAGATCCGCGAAGAAATACTTAAGTGTGAATACAAATTGACAGTTACTACATGTTACACCTACACCACTCCCCAGAGGTGTCAAGCTGTGAGAAGTAAACACTTGACTGAGCACCACATCATCGGGGTCAGTTTATGGAAAGGAAAGATGATGTGACCTCTCTGACCTGTAGCTGACGATACTTACAAAGAGAAACCAAACGATGCCATACGCTGTAGTCATTTGGAGGAAGGGGAGTTATGAGGTTGACATTGCTGGCCTCAAGCCGGATGATTTGAGTTATCTTGAGAAGATCCCGTGTTTGTCAACAAGACTTGAGGTGGATTCGGAAGGTAAGTAAAAGTTTTAACTCTGTTGTTTTATAATTACTGAATGATTCTAAAAGGGTTAATATTATATGGATGAACATATCACATATAGGTTTTATAAGATTTGGGCCAACGTCATCAAGCACGAAGCATTATACTGTGAAGCCCGCAGTGGTACTGACAGGGTTGGAGGTTTTGGGGTTCAGAGTTGTGACCACAACGGCTACTGCAGTCTCGAGCCCTCCGTGCAGTAATAATACAAAGTCTGGAGTCACCACAGAGTACTCTTGGACCCTTAGGAGAGAGTTTAGCGAACCTGAACCTCAAGATTGATTTGATTGGGAATTGAAACCATTGAAGACTTTTGGAAAGGAGAAAAAAAACTTGTAAACCATTCCTGCCACAAAACACCGTTTAGTTACCTTTAACTAGAGCACAGTTACATAGATAAATATAAAAATCCACGAGATTGAGAAATTGATAAGGTACAAACACAAAACTAATAATAAGCACATGTAGCACAAATTGTACAAGACTTGAGAGTCTAGAGATTATGTCTTAAAGTAGAACAAGTGTGATGTCAAGTCAAATGTAACGTGAAACAGTCCGTCCTTTTCAGGTTTTTAGATTTAATGTAAACAAATATTAGTCTTCGATATAAATTGAAGAATCTAAGTTTCTACGAAGCTCTTCTTCTGTTCTGAAATTACAAATATACACCAAGTAATCCAATTCTTGTAATTGAAACTTACCCGGAAATAATTGTAATAACCGGTAATTTCCGATTGCTAAATCACTGGGTTCAAGATGAATGCAAATGAAAGTAAACAATGCAAGGAAGCCCATGATGCAGGAGGTGTCGACAATAACTGCTGTGAATGTCACTCTTCTCCAGTTAACCCGAGTGTCGTACAGAATCTGGATGAGATGGAATTTGAGAGAAGTATTTTCCAAGCCGCGATAGACAATGATGTACAAAAGATACAGGGTTTCGCCAAAAGATCTAGTTTCAATGTAAACTCTACGGATAACTATGGGTAAATAAAGCCTTGAATACTTTAATAATGCTACAAGTCGGTTTATATTTTTACAGCACTGTAGAATGAATTCGAACTGTGAATTTCAAGGTATTCAGCTTTACACTACGCTGCAAGGAATGGGAATCTCGACGCTGCAAAGTGCCTTGTGAAGTTAGGAGCTGATTTGAATCTTCAAACAGAGAATATGAAAGCGACAGCGCTACATCGAGCTGTAACCGCCAATAAAGGGAACATGGTCGAGTATTTGTTATCCATAGGGTCACTCTCGAGTATCAAGGATAGCGATGGATTAACCGCTTTCGACCGTGCTGTAAAGGAACACCGAGATCAAATTATCCAAATATTACAAACTTCCTCATGCCAAAAATAATAATTTCGTTATCAATTGTGTGTTAGTCAAATATAGAAAATGTTGTTATTTAAGGTATACGATAACGATGGGTTGTAGGTCAATATCCCAAAAATGACCATCCAAAATATTATGCATAATAACTGACAGAAATCTCATTGTAATTGTTTTTAAATGTGCAATTGTTCTTGGCCTTTATTTCTATATCCAGGAATTTTGCTGAAATCAAGCAAATGCGATAAAACTGTTGTATTTAAAATTTAATAATTGGCTTTATTTCAGAAATTGAATGTTCAGAATGTATTTATAATTGCATTAGCTTCTTTACAATTACAATAAATCACAATTATATATAGTTTGTAATTTTTACAATATCTCTCTGAAACAAATATTGATATATTGATTATATACAAGCATGAAGTGCAAATCTGCAAACAGCTTAAAGTTATAGTTTCAGTACAAAAAAGGTCATCATAATTATGCACCACCGAAACAAATAGGAATATTTTTTTTTAACTCTTCTAAATCTGACCTAATATGCATACGGCAGGATTGATAAAAGCATAATATTTTATAGGATATCCAAATCACAGGGCTTATCCCTTATCCCCATCACACATTATCCAGTAATATCCCCAGGTATCAAACGTCAGTTCAGATGCAGATGATTGTCATTGAAACTCTGATTAAATTATTCTTTGTATAATATATCTAGGTTCTCCCCATTTGATATCTTTAATTGCCGTCAGCCCTTTTGATCAGAACGCTTTAGGACGGTTAGTCGCCATATAGACGATAAGGAATACGATAATGGCAGTGATGATAAGGCCAGGGACGGCAATCCTCATGAGATTTTCTTTATTCTCTCGAAACTCTTTCTTTCTCTCCTTTCTCTGAGAAGCGGTCTCCTTGACTTTCCCTTTGAGTTGTCTCATCTTCCCACCTTCTCCTCACTACCAATCTTGCCACCACCGCTTTCTCCAAAAAGTATTCACTCTCACAAAACAAAAATCCCCTTGCAGTCCCAGTCTAGTTAAATTTCCAGAGCTAAAATATATTATAAATCAGAATTTAAAATGGTTTCAAGCAGTTAGTAAATATTCTTATGGATTTACATGAACTTTGGTGGAAATTAAATTTCCAAAAAAGGAATCATTCGTAAAAGTAACATATTAAAGGTAATTCATTCCCAGACCTATAAACCTCACTTGAGTAAAATGGTAAATATTATGAATTAGAGAAGAAGGATAAATTGATAAGTAATGATAAGGTTATGTTTAAAAGTGATAACTTTTATTTATTGACTTACATGTATATTTAAATGAGAAATGTGTGTATTAATATACGTGTGAAGATATCAGATTTGTTGGCTCACAATATGCACTTAAATACTGTCTCCTCTTTTGTATCGTTCGTACTGTTCGTAGTTTTTAGTGAAGACGTGGCAAAAGGGGAAAGCTCTATAGAATGCCGGTGTTAACGCAGTTTTTTAAGCTTACAAAACAGAGGGGAAAAATCCTTGTGATTGAACGTGCATCACTCCCATTCCATGTAAAGACTGTCAACTGTGAAATCCTCTATCTACATAGTGCACAATTACAAGTAATAATTATTAGTTATAAATAAATTAAAATGTTAAGCTTCCTTTCCCAAGCTTCAAATGGAGCTATTCATAAATGTTGCTGGTGTATAATTAAAAATTGCAGTCAAACGATTGTAAAATGCAAGGTTTTGAAGCTTATTGAACCGCAGTTTACAATTACTGAAGACTTTTCAAATTACATTTATATTCTTTCCTATCTTTATGTATTCTGTATTCTACTCTTTCTTTCAACCAAATATGCGGCATATGGGTCGCAAAATTGGACTGGATATTTGATCATTTAAAACATGTTTGAAACTTTAATATTCTTTTAAAACTAGATGAATATTTATTTTTAACCAATTGGCGTCGCGTTGTTTCTCTACTGATTATAAAGAAACTGAAATAAATCCACTATTGAAATACCATTGAATAAAATAATTTAAATATATTTTGGTAATCCGTCATTAAGCCGATCACCAAAAACCAATGCTTTATCCATCAAACTCTTATTCGCAAACTTATTATTGCGAAAGTTGTTTTATATTTTTTGAGACGTTGAGAGAAATTCATAGATCATGGCTTTAACAACCGTTACGCCCATGGCCAATCAAGAAGGGGTGGCTTGCGCATATGGCAAATCCTCACCAAACCCAAGCATTATCGTAATTTTTTCGAAATACTTGGAGAAAGTCTTTTTCAATTTCCCAACGTAAAAATTATCAACATTTGAGCAATGCTGACCTAACTTTGGTCTCTGGTGACATTTTCAAACCGGCAGCAACAATGGAACCAGAAGATTCCCATGAAATGCAGAGATGCTGCTGGTATTGAGTTGTATATACGCCCCTGAAACCTGAATATGAGTTTGGGATTGAATTTGGCTGGTGGCGCGGGTGAGTGAGTTGAAAAAGTGCTGAAGGTTTACACTGGTGTTCATGAGAGTGTCTGTGACCATTGAACTAGATACTAATACCATGAGAGTGTCTGTGACTCTGTGTAGCAGTGAAAATTCCGCTTTTTCTCCATCGGCATCCCTCGCACTTTTCAACACTACAACTCAAACAAGAGGCAAAGAGTCAAGATCAGCAGTTCAATACACTCCATAGTACACTCTCGGAGTAGTAGTGCATAGTGGTTAAACATTGGACTTTATACATTTCGATAACTTAGCATCGTTAGTAATCAATTATTATTTCGAAAGAGGTGCACAGGAGGAAAGAAGGCGGTGGAACAACAAGGATTTATTTTACAATAATTGTAGCAGAGGAAGAACAAGGAGATTAAGAATTTATTCAAAAGAAATCCACTGTTTCTTCATTGCTAATATACAACAAACAAGATAATCCACACGAACCCTTGACTCTCGACGAAATTTACGAACGAAATTTTACGTATTAGGGATTTCTGAACGGAAGGACTATCTGAAATTTTGGTTGTAGCTCATCAAAACATAGATCAATTGAGACTGAACGGATATTTATCATCGTAGGGATCGGCTGTACCGCTCTCTGTACGTTAGGGCTGATTATTTTGAGTCTTTAGATTGTAGGATTAGACTTATTGAATAGGCCAGTTAGAAGAACAAAGAAAGGTTGACTTTTTTGTAGTTCAAAGGCGAAACGAAAAGTTCCAAGCCAACAGGGTTAGTGAAAGCAAAGGGAAAGGATAAAGGATACTAAATTGTACTTCATTGATTGTGACGAACAATGTTCTAGATCTTACACCTTAGTCAGTAGTACTGCACGCACGGCAAGGACTTTCCCCATTGCCATAGATTTTTAATTGAAGAGAGCATTGTTTATGTGTGTGGTAGGAATTAGGAAATTCTTGTGTTGAGATCAGAGATCACATTGTGTGTGTGGTGACATCGTAGTTGATCCACTCTCGTCGTACAATAATGCATAGGGTCACGAATAATCTAGCATAGCGTAATATTAGATTAAGGAAAGAATACCAAGTTCAGTTTGTATTATCCGGAATAGTCGGGATCACCAGTGTAAATTGAAATCGTAATACATGACGCTAAAGGTAAGATAAAAAAAATTAAAGTTGGACTTGTCAATTAAATGCTAAATAAAAACTGGATACTTATGGATTTTTATTTTCTCGGTTTGCTCGTAAAAACTAAGGAAATTATGACTTAAATGATCAACACAGTTTTTCAATTTTCAGTTAGAACAAACGGTGTCGAATCGGGATTCTAAGAACTAAGATTTGAAGCCGTTCGTGAACACATGGAAACTGGAAGCTAAGCTTGAAAGTTTGGGGAGCAACTGAAACTTCAATAGTAAAGATGACACGTTGGACAAGTCCGGAGAGCAAGAAGGAGTCTCCGCTTTTAAGTATCCTTCCAGCCCTTGATCCAATCGACAGTAGCTCGATGAATTATAAATCTTCCACGGCTAGATCAAGTGTTTCAACGTCAACCGACATCATAGACTGCTTATCGTCAACAATGGAAGAAGACTGTGCTACTCCTACTTCAGACCCGCAGCATCCGGTTGACGAAGGTGTCTCTGAATCAACTGAAGTATCTAGTACCAGTGGTATTAGAGATGTGTATAAAAATGCGATTCCACTTCCAGCACCGTCAGCGTCCTATGCTGTTGGAACTGGTTCGTTGTTATTCTGAATATCGTGTGTGGTTATGTTTCGAGAATATTTTAAATTAGTTAAAGATTTCTGGTTTGCATTTTCGCAGCTTGTGGAGGTAATCAGTCTTACGTTGGACTCAAAGACTCTGTCCGTCGTCTTCCGGGTTCGAATATGTCCACCTCTCCTGATTATTTGGATGGAGCATTTAACTCTGCCGTGACACCTTCTGCAACTGTTCGTTCAGCCGGTGTAGTTGGACTTAACAATTTAGGCAACACGTGCTTTATGAACTCAGGACTCCAATGCTTATTAAATACAGCCCCGGTGGTGGAATTTTTTTTGAAAAGGTAAGCATAACTAATTTAAGACTAAAGAGCAATTTCGTATTGGTTCTGAATGGGTTTGTATATTCTTAGTGGAAATATAAGTGGTGTAGCACCTATTAAAACGGCATTGGTGGCCCAGTTCCAAAGTATAATTCGAAATGCTTGGATGGGGACGGCTTCTACTTTATCACTGCAAGAGTTCAAGAATGTTCTTGGAAACAATTACTCACAGTTTAAAGACTGTCGACAGGTATGATACTTTAAATCTAATTTAAAAATTGATTACAATTTAACTTCTTTTAATTTTTACCGTCCCCAGCATGACTGTCAGGAATTCCTAGCGCTAACTCTTGATGTTCTTCACGAGCAACTCAAGACTTGGAATAGTTTTAAAAAGGGGGATGAAAGTATAGTTACCTCTTCGTCGTCTTCAAAAAATGTCCAAGTATCATCCACTACTAACCAGAGCAAATCGGATTCCCGAGTATCCCCAAGAGAGAATGAAGATTGCATTGGTAAAGACCAATCTCAAAAGCTTACTGAATCTCCCTCCCCTCAAATGAAAAGAAGAAAATTAGAAGCAGAATTATCAAAAGATGTTTCCCTGAATGGACTAGGAATTTCGATCGATACACCGAACTTAGTTAATGGACATTGTAATGAGTTAGAACTTAGCCCTGTTGATAGAGTTAGCAATAACATTTCGCTGGAGGAACAGGCCAAGCTGGCCAGTGAGTTTTGGACAAACTATATTAAAGATAACAATACTGTGATAGCTTCTTCGTTTCAAGGAATGTATAAAAGCACTGTAAGTTTCTATTTGAAATCGCTTGCAAGGAACATACACAAGTATAACAAGGTATAATATGCATAACTCTTTCTTTAGGTTACTTGTTCTGAGTGTCACTATATTTCTCGAACTTACGAGCCCTTTATGTATCTATCATTACCGATACCAAGAATAATGGAGCGGCAGTTCGGTTAGTATTCCACCAATTGTGTATTATATAGTATTTTCAATATTTTTCAAATTGTTTTAAATGATGTTTTCTGAACTTCCGGTTTAGCTGTGACGTTCAGTAGCTACAAAGACGCTCGTGCAACAAAAGTCGATGTAACGCTCACCGTTGGCGATTCAGTAGCAAGGCTGAAAGAAGAAGTTTTGAAAAGAGTTCACGGAGATTTACAGTTGGGAATACCTCTGAATACATATGTAGTGGCCGAAGTTGTAAATCATCATGTATATCGTGTGCTGGTAATATAGTGATTTGAAATGTTATTCTATTTCTTCACTGCTCTCGGTTGAATGGTGCCAGTTTTTTACCGGTTGATCGAATGCGTTTTTCTGTAGGAAGACGATGCACCTTTGAAATCAGTTTGCGATGGAAATCGTAATATTTACGTGTATGAGCTTAATCAGAATTTCGACGACTTGAATGAAACTATTGTGTATGGGCCCTCGTTAGAAGAGACTCCTACTTCTACATACACTTCTAATGAGGCATTTCAAGTAAGGGTATTAATACATTTGGTTCAAAAACTATTATATGTATAATTTAAGTTTATACATGATAATCTTCATTGCTTTTTTTCGGATTGATCTGATATAGACTGAATTAAAGGCATCCACTTATCTTAATGAAGACTGGGAACAAGAAGACTCTGCTAATTTACCGCAAACTTCGGGATATGTTTCACCCCCGTCACAAAACTTTGTATCATCTGGAGACTCTGGTGCTGCTCAAACACAGTATGAGTGCTCTTCGACCGCAACAAACGACACTGCACTACATCCAGGAAATATGGAGTGGTTACCTTGTGCAGTATGCTTAGATGATTTTATCAAGTCGGAATTAAGACAACATTGTGGATGCTCTTGTATTTTGTGCATTGAATGCATGAAAGTAAGGAATACATTTCAGTAATAATTATTAATTTTACATTTTAAGGAGATTATTGCAAAGACCGAAATAATTTTAAAATTAGAAAACTGCAAGTCATTCTGCTGCAGCCGATAAAGAAAATCAGAAATCTGGAACTTTTATGAAATGCCCTGTGTGTGGTGTAGTAGTCGACTACGATAAATCATTTTTCCCACTTGTTGACGCTACGCAAGGCTTATCTAGGAAACTTAGCACCGTCCCCTTACTTTTTCGTCATGATCCCGTTAAAGATGCAAATAATAACTCACCCGTAATCACGAGGCTGTTTAATCACCCATGGCTTGTAAAGTTACCCTCAGTGATGCCTGCAACTGAATTCAATGAATTTATAATGAGTGTGAACCCTTTCCCGGATCACGCTTTTAAGGTTATCAATGCTTCGTGGGATGTAAGTTTTTAAATTTTTTGTCTTATAATTTAACTACTTATGATTTTAGTCGTTAATAGGTTTGACGATTGAATTTTTTTTATTTAACCAGGGAAAATCTTGCGGTCAATGTATGTATTCAATCAGCTGCCGTGGTTGTGAATTACCGACTGATGGTGTTATTTCAATAAATCCACGAAATAGTATACTGATCTCATATTCAAATCTTTCTTCGGATCTCGTGGCTTCAGCAGAACCTCCTGATATGGCTATTCAAACTGGTTATATTTCTACGATGGGATGGAATCGTCGCGAAGAACCTGCCATTGATATTCACGAATGCCTGCATGCGTTCTCAGAAATGTAAGTATTTGTTGTACCATCGCATTCGACACAAGGGCCTAAGTATAACCTAAATTATTGATGGTGATGATTATATTTTAGTGAGTACTTGGATGAGCAGAATCCCTGGTTCTGTCCAGAGTGTAAAAAGAATCAATGTGCAACCAAGGCTTTGACCATTTGTCGTTTTCCAGATTATTTGATTGTGTATTTGAAAAGGTATGTTTATATGTTTATCAAGAAGAGCTTGGAAATCAAAAATTGAATAACAAATTATGATTATTGGATTTCATTTAGATTTGTTTTCGTGGACCATTCAAGCAATAAGCTGAATAATCAATTGAAGTTCCCGACAAATAATCTTGATGTGAGTCAGTACATTGCGGAGGAGTTCTCTGGTGCTCAGCATGTTTATGACCTCTACTCATGCGTTTGTCATTATGGAAGTAAGTTAAATCAATGCAAGGTGTAAGTTTTACATTTCTGATGTGAATTTTATGTTTTTAGCCGCCTCATCGGGACATTACACTTCATTTGGCAAAAATCCAGTTAACGGAGGTTGGCACTATTTTAATGATGAAACATACTCGTCCAAGACTCCCTCAGAAGCTGAGTTCGCTTCAGCTTACGTTCTTTTCTATGAACGAAAAGGTAAAAGTAGTGAAAATAACCTTAACAAGGTGAAAACTATTTTGATGCTGTGTCGATAAAAATTGTGTGTTGCATTATCAGGGTTAAAAAATGACATACCGTTATCTCGAAGGACCTCTCCTGTATTGCCCCGATTTCGATTTACCTCGTCGTTGTTAGGAGATAGAGATGCATCTAAAGGTAAGTAAGTAGCTTTTGAGTGGGTTTTTACGTTTTCATTAACATGAAATTAAGTTTTCATATTGACCTATTATTTCTAGATGTATCGTCAACGCTGCCTGAAAGCACTACTGGATTTCCAATTGGCACTTACGGAGTGACCATAGGCGAAGATGCTGTTAACCAGGTCATAGGCCTTTTACCAATTGATCAGCAAGAAGAATTAACTGCTCGAAGTGCTGAAGCAGCTGAAGCCGAACCCCGTGAACCAACATTTTACCAGAAGTCCAGCACTGTAACGGAAGACCAGCCTTCGTCCTCAATATCTGATAAACTTAATTGTGTTCGAGAAGATGTTTCAAAATTAAATATAATGGAACACGGTGATAATCAGTTTCGCCGTAAACAACCAACGAGATGTAAAGACTCCCTCACAGCGTTTAGATTCAGAGAAGACATTGATATTGAAGATGATAGTTTCTCCTCCGATTTCTTAAAAAAGCCTACTGGTTCTCATGCTGACTTCATCCTAGAAAACGCTCGACCAACAAAAGTTGCCACACGTCCTAAGAATCCTCACCCCCGACTTTCCTATACTGATCAGCTGATGGAAAACTGATTTATTTAATTTATTGCTCGTGCATGTAAATAAAAGGTAATTCATTGTTCGCGAAATCGTATCTATATGTAGGTATTCTTCCTTTCGCAGAAGGATTTAGTTACATTCTTGTTACATATTCATTACGGAATTTTGCGTCTTGCTTCTTGCATATTTAAATAATCTAAATCAATGTTTTAAGTTGTGATGTAATTTTGAGTTGAACTGAAAAAAACCGATCGAAGTGGTTAGTTAATGCGGATAACGAAAGACTTAATGAATAGCTGTGTAATCAATCATCGACCAGTGTTTAGTATTTTTATTAATGAATAGGTATCCGGTTTTGTATTGTTTAAATGCTAATGTTAGGAATGATTGAATATACGAGTTGAATCTGTCGATGATAAAATATCAAGTTGAGGTGTAAATTAGATTTGATCTAAAATGGGGTGTATTAATGGTTTTGAGGAATTAAATCCAATCGTGCATTATTTACGACCAGTATTCCACAACTGAAAACAATATTAAAAACTACCACATAGAATTCTGCCTCATTCTTGTCTTGAGAATGATCTGATTTGCTTGATGAATTAAAAAGAGGAATAAATGTTTTTAACAACCATAGCTTTTTCACGATAATAATATGTATCTGTTTATTTATCCATTTTATGTATTCTTATTACATATTTTCTCGTTCCTTCTGTATCTCTCTCAAACTTACATTTTGCAGTTGCATAGGTCTGTATATACGCGTTCCCCACCCCCCATCATCTCCAAAAAAAATTACTCTTAAAAGACATTAGATACTCTAGCCTTAGAAATAGGTTTTCAATTCCTTGTATTTCATCATTAAAGGTAAGTATGTAATAAATGTAGTACAATAGACAATAACAAATACGTGCATATTACTACCACTACCTACAGGTAGATCTGTCCTCTTCTTTTTTTAGTAGTTCATTGTCTTCTTGTATGGCTTATCAAAAATGATTATCTAGAATGTATAGATATCCTCTAAGATGCAGCCCGTACCTTTACACCTCTGCTTTTTGAGTATATTCTTTTTAACTCCTCATCACCTATACTTGCGCCTTTAAAAATCCGAGGGGAGATTTCTTTGGAAACTTGTTGCATTCAGGTGTAAGTAGTTTCATTCTGTTTCTCTACCTTAAACTTTGGTCTTGTCATTGTCAACATTTCATTCTCACAATTAGGCTTACCGGATAGAAACCAGACAGCTCAATACATATCAACAACAGATCTTAAGCTATAATCTTACCAATTAACTTACATTTACAATATTTATCGTCCTTCATCATTCGAAAAGTTGTTTTTTTACAAAATATTCCTATTATGGAGTGTGCAGTTGGACTTTTCATAAAATTTACATTTAAAAGTTAACACAAGCCAAGGGAACTTTTCTCATGTCCGCCTTGGCTTGCTTATGTTTTTTTTTCATTAATGAGTTCCTTCTTTGGAGTCTTCCATTTTTAGAATCAGAAGGCATCATATTAGAGTTTTAAAGAATTAATCAGGATAAAGAAGAAAGGAATTGAACATTTTGACTATTTTGAAATTTTGATTTGAGAAATTATCAACTTCCCCAAAGGGGATAAGATTTTTTTAAATCAATTAATAATTAAGTTTTAATATAATGCCCTTTGATCCCCCCTCTTAGGATGAGAGGGTATAATTCAAGTTAATTTAAGCCTACAAATGACATGACAAATTGACAAATGACAATGTTTATATTTATTGTAGAATTAATAATGAATAAATAAGTTTAGGGTACACAACAATCACTTAGAATAGTATAGAACCATTAATTATCTTTAGTTTTTAAGTTGCTCCTTCAGAACAAAAAGAAATTCTTTTTTTTTCTTCGCTTTTATTATGAATACACACAGCTTAAATATATTCGGATGTTTTCGTTCCATGTTTATAAAACAGGTGTGTAGTAGAAGTAGTAGTAGTAGTAATTGTAGTATAGGGTCATATATTCCTACACGGTAATTATTTTCGATAGTCGGAGACGGTAGACTTATCTTAAAACCTACCAATCTAGCCCTACCTATTCAAATGATGAATGAATATTTGACAACTAAATGAGATTTAATATTTCAACAAGGGCACGGGTTTTTCAAGTATTAATGGATTGGAAATTAATTTGAAAACACAAAAGAAAGTGTTGGCGAAAAATGTCAGTCAAATTTTGTCGAAACCTCTCGGATTCTTTGGATATGAAACAGCTCATTTCTTGAAGATTTTTTAAAACTAAAAAAAACAGACAAAGAGTTTTAGAAATAATACTATTTTCTTGAATCGCATTTAATAAGATGTTGGAACTTTCTCCACACTTTCACTAGGACAAATTGGAACATAAAACGGTTTATAATCACTGGAAGTACTTGAACTGTTTTTTTTTAAAGTATTCAGAGAATGTCATATATAATCCATGTACAATTCATATATAATTCATAATATTATGTAGAACTAGAAAAAAGCTTCTTTTTTTTAAATATTTTTAATGGGATTTTCAAAATATAAAATCTGTTGAAAGACTCATAATGCTTCACACCATCTCACACACTCTATCTCATTTTTTCAAGACCGTTTCCAAACCCTCTATCTCCCTTTACAGTCTATCATGGGAACAATGCCATTAGAGAATTTTTCAAGAAGACTCTGTCATCAAGTGCAGTATGTGTCACTGCCATTTAAAGACTTAACCGTTTCATCTTTCTAAATGAGAATTCCTTTGCCTATCATTTCCCTCACATCTCCGTCTCCTTTGTGAATAGTGAAACACATTTTTCCTCAAAAAAATAAGTGAGAAAGTTGAAACTATATAAATTTAATAGACATTCTTATTTGCGAATAATATCATCATCATGAGATTAATATGTTTGAGTTTATCTTCTTCATATGTCCTGAGGCTCGAGTCTCAAGATCTGAAGGTCTCAAGATATTATTTTTTTATAATGTCAATATCACAATCACAACACCATATACTCTAAAGATTGATTACTCGAGTTTATCATTAGCATGTTTGATGAAATAATTAATTTAGTAAGGACTCACTAGGACAGGCTAATTGTATTTATTATCCTATACAATGGGTAGATTTGAAATCTGAAGTTTAGTACGATCCTATTACCTTTGTAATATGAGTGACAGCTTATTGTGTAATTTAATGATTAGTATTACCTGGAGGAGGTAATTAGTACTTGGAAATTATGCATATCAAATATTTTTATGCACTTTCCACCTTCCCTCACTAATTTTAGTTTGTTAATTTTTCTTAAATGCGCGTCATCATCATCATCATACAGAAATACAGGCTGATCTACTTCTTTTGTCACAAAAGCGTTACAAATGCCACCAATTCTTAATTGCAAAAATTGCAAATACCAATTATACAAATATTATAAACTTTACAGAGTATAAGCTAAACCGATGAATTTTAAAGATGCAGCATAGAGATTACAGATCTAGGTAGCTTAGTTAGTATTTGTTTAAAATTGTTAATCGCCTTACATAAATATATGCATATCTCTATTCGAAAGTATTTTTTTACGGATCTGCGCCATAAAATTTGAATTAAAATGCCTTTCTCAGCAAGGAACTTCCCTCTCCCCCCTCCTACTAGAATCCGTAATCTTTCCATTGACTTAAAGTTAAAACCTAGTTATTAAATCGTTTACTGAGATCATGAAATAAATAAATCAGACCGTGAGTTTTGAATTCTGAAATACAAATAAATGGCACGATGACATACTTGAATGCTCCCAAGTCGCAATAGTACTATTACGAATTCGAGACAGCAGTATAAATTAAAATATCTATCAGAAAAAAAGTCTTGACACAAAATGTCATTCTGTTTTTATCTCTACATTTGTAGTCAAAGACAATACTCGACCTCTCCCAGGTCTTCAATAAGATCTTGAACGAGCAGAAAAAATCCCAGTCACGTAGTAGTTTGTTTAGGATGAGTTATACGCGTAATACAATGAGTTTGAACAATCATTTAAAACCTCAAATAATCATCACACATTTAAAAAGTAGTTTAGTAGTAGTTTATAGTATATGTACTGTTGTAATTAATAATGGAATTCTGTCAGTGGTCTCTTCCCGTCTAATTACTTAAGTAGATTACCCCCTGCACACGGTTCTTTATGTAGTAACCCATGATAATTAATACGATACTGTACATAGACAAAGAAGTAGAATAGCATAATCAGAACCAGACCAATTGATTTCCATTAGCTAATTGTAATTACTCGGTAAGACGAAAAAATCTAGTTCCCTATAGCACTCCCGTCATTGTCCACTTGTTATCCGTTTGGTTGTCTCTCGTCCTATTCTGCGTTCAGTCCTTTCCGAAAACCAGGATTCCAATTACAAGTTCAAAGTCCATCGTTTAAAAAAACTAATCATGTCATGGTTTAATCATACAATTAAAATGTTCAACGTAAACTGTCATGTAAATGAATGCGGTGAGTATTCATGACTAGACTGGATTCTATTTTGCTCATCGGTGGTCCTTCTTCTGAGATTTTTGACCCTTGGGGGAAAAGTTATGGAAAATCAGGAATACAGCTTACAACCTAGTACTGACAATCTCAAACTAAATCCACACCCCTCTTTGGCCCACCACTCTTAATAAATCTTTATCCTTTCCGTTCCTGACTTGGTAAGTTACTGGTAACTGAATGAGTAAAGGGAGTTCTAATAATAAAGTTTCTTAAAATTACATTTGAGAATTGGTGAATGAACATACAAAAAGAACTGAAACTCCCACTGGCATCCTTTTTTAGTTAAATTGGTAATAATATCAAAAATTTGACTTGCATAGTTTGACATGATCATGATATCACGAAATCATGATATCTACACCTACATGACACGTAGTAACTACAAGGGCGTTTTTTTACTGGCTAGAAAGTGCTTGCTCACATTTCAGAATGCTCCAATAATACAGACTTAATCCTGACCCTTCGGTTGTAGTCCATGCAGGCATTTGGAATCCCGTTAATCGTTTTGGAAACGGACCTTATCTTATGGATTTATCCATCGGCAGTGTACTCAACTGCCTGTACAAGCTAGCTTATAGAATTTAGCTATGTCTTAACTCCTATAACTTAATACGACACTTTCCTTATGCATAAATAGTTACATTCTTAAGTATTTTTTTTAGTTCACATTTTCTTATAGTTAAAAATCCTCTTCTTACTATTCGGTAGTTGTCACTGATATTCAATCCTTTCACATTTCCTCTCAATCAGAAAAATGTTAGTATATCAATTTTATAATGACTCTGTTGTGTTTTTCTAAATAATGTTTATAGTATTAGGCTATACATGGACAGACAGGTTTGGTTTACAAAAGCGAAGAAGAGAAATGCAGTATTTAAACCAGTAGGTTTTTTACAAGTTTTTTTCAATGTTGTATGATCGACAGCCAGGAGATTTTTGATTTTGTTTGATTTAGTTTTTTTAGTATTTGAGAAATAGGGATGAATCCAAAAATTCATAAGATTTTAAATTCCAGATCTCAAGAGACTATCACAATTCAGGTCCCATTCCATCATCTTGTGAATAAAGATTGGCAAGTTGGTATTTGGTGTGATGCCGAGAATTCGAGAAATAAATCATTTCGTTGTCATTATATGAAGGTGATCTCCGTTGAAGCTTTTGATGATTGGGACTGTGTGTAGGTAGACGGAGGTCGATTGCTCAGTTAACTTGGCTTGAGTAACTTAACAACGCTGACGCTGGCATTCCCTTTGTAAGTAGTTTTATAGTCTTGCATTCTAAACTCACTCCTCTCTGTCTTTGACACCCTTGTAGCTCACTCACAGTGCAGGCTTATTCGAATGATTCGATAGAAGGGGACATTCCTAATAATAAGTCCGACACGACTTGCCAGAGTTCATAAATTCATAATTCATCGTTCATCATTCGGTATGAGTATTCATTCGTTGCATTACAGCTCGTAACATAGCCCCAAGTCAAGGAGGACCCTAGCAAGGTCGTTAAAAACTCATCAGGATCAGTGCCGCTGCTTTGCTGCAGTGATGTCTTCTTCATTCTTGACTTATAGATTTTTAGGAAATGAAAGACTATTGAAAGATGATTCGGCGATACTTGGGAAGAGAATTTGGAATCCAAAAAATCCACATGGTTGAATCTTTGGAATTCACGGCTAGAATTATTAGGTTTTGGTTGGTTCCATTATTCGACAAGTTAAATTAAAGGGACGGTGGTACATAGTGGTAGACAATAAATTATTCTTCATGACATCATGACATTTTCATCTCTGATTGATAATCCATCTTCAGATCTCTCTCTCTCTCTAGTCCCTCGGCATTTTACTTACAACTATTTACGCACTTACAAAGGGAATCATTCTTCTTCGATAGGTTACAATCGCACAGTCTTCTCAGTTCATCTTTCGCAGTATAGGAGCTTATCGAGTCATTGTTTTAAAAGTTAGAATTTAATTACATCTCATTCGTTGATCTTGGTGGTGTGCTGTCGTAGAACTGAATGGTAAACCTGGAGACAAGGGATCAAAACAAAAGGTTGCATTTGAGCCAACTTTTTTTTCGAAAATCGAGTTTGTATTGTGAAGGACGGCCGATGGGTCAAATAACTCACATTTGGTGTTCGTCTATCTCATTCTCAGCCGACATTTGGTGAATTGAATATGGGGAAACTGAGTTAGTATCGAGGCACACCAGGAGGGTGTCCAGCAACTGTAAATCCATATAAAGAGTCAATATAAGTCTCATTTGATCCTTGAAACAGATTGTTTATATTATTTTTAATTCAGTTGGAAATTTAGAATTCAAAATGATACTGAGACAAACAAAGCGAATTCTGAAGGAAATTTTCCTCTTATAAATTCTGTATAGAATCTAAAAAATCTATTTATATATTTGGCAATTAGTACTTCAAAGGTTAATTAAACCCTTTCATTTACAATCAATCAAAATCAAGCCATCTTACTTACTCCAGCAGGAGCATTCTATACAGTAAAGTCTATAATAGACTATCACAAGCTTCATAAACGAAATGTCTACGGTTTATAGCAGTCTATTTTGCAAAGGACGATTGCAAAATCGGTACAATTGTGGTAGTTTGTGATTGCAAGCTTTTCTTGTAGCGATTCTGTCCATATTAAATAATTTACATTAAATGCTAGTTTCTCCACTAATGATAAATATGTCATTTAAAAAATCCCTCATCATCTTCTCCATGCAATCTAAAGTTAATTTATAAATCAATCAAGACTCAGCGTTGGAGAAAACTCGAAAGCGCAAAGGGATGGTCAAAAAAGTGTTGGTCAACGAATACTGAATATGAAAGCAATTTTTTTCAAAAATAGCCCAATGAAACGCAGAAAACGACCTTATCTCACACTCTCTCTTATTAAAAACATAGAAACGGTAGCTTGTAAGACCCAACAACCAGCTAGCGTAGTAATTCTAGATTTCATGACAATGCGAAAAAAACAATGGACGGTCATTGAAAAAGTTCCAATACCTTTTGGTAAGCCATGAACACGGAAAAATCTTGTGCCGAAGTTTTGAAGCCTATGCTTACGGCATTTCAAAAGCTCTTTTCAGAGTATAGCTAATAGCTCTAAAAGTACCGAGGATTATTATAAGATTATTACAGCTGCTGCATGAGCATTGGAGCTTTACGATAGTGATAATAGCTTGCAATCACCAACCAAAACCAATGGGGAAAAACCTTACCAGGGGAATAGTAATTTAAAGTATAATAACAACAGAGCTTTGATACTTAATGTGTACGATTAAACGTTAGCAAGGACTGGGGTTCTTGTTTAGCTTGCAGAAATCTTAGCAGCAACTTGGACACAAGTGACACAACCTGATTATTTTTTAATAACAAGTAAGACGGCTTGGCTTGGCTTGTATTTAATACTCTGGCTTGCTTGCAAAATAGCAGTTTTTTTATTTAAAAAAGAAAGAAATCGAAAACCAAATTTAAAAATAAATAAATCATTCCAAAAACAGCCTGCTTTGCGAATAAATTTATTTAGAAGAGTTCATTAGTAATTAAATATCTTGAGAACTCGGCAACGGTTACATTGACGAAATAACTGATTAAATATTTTTGAAAAAAAAATCACTAAACTACACAAGGTAAAATATATAATATTTACAGATTCGTCCCAGCAAGTGACCCTCCGGCTTTTTTGACATTCCAAGCAACTTTCAAGCTCTTATAGCTGTCGTAATTTCATGTCATATTTATGAAGTACAGAATTTAATTACTTCCAAGGCAGACACACGGATTAATCAGATGGGGAATGAATAATAGAATCTCTCCATGTATATAAAAAAAGGGTATTGCAGACCACTAATGAAGGCATTTACCTGAAAATCTCCAAGTTCAGCATAGCACAGAGAAGGTCAAACAAAACTGGTAATGTAAATGAATCAATCAGAAGAAATGTAAGCAATTTGATGCGATCGTGGTAAATGGGACTTTGGGTTTGTGTGGTTTATGGAATGGTGAATGGGTTATTTCCTGTACAAGGTCAAAAGGTCAATCTCAAAATACGCCGCAACGAATTTTATTCTCCTTAAAGCCCGTTCATCTTCTAATTTTGTGACTACGCCTCTATTGTGTGTAATTCCTAACTCCCTGCTCATAAAGGCAGCTTTTGTTATTCTCATGGGCTTTTAAAATTTGGGAAAAGCAAATCTCTTTTCAAAAGGCCCATTCCTAGCAGTAATAGCCAATCCAAACAAAAAATAGCTTTTACGATATAACAGTCTTGCCACATACAGGAACTAGTAGTGGTTACTCAGAAAGCATTCTTTGATTTAAGTCTTGTCGTACTCGTATTTTTTAAGGATACAATGGGATCATTTCAGGATGCCTTTGTAGTTTATACTACCGCAGTTCTCAACTCTAGAGAGTGTATAATATCGACCATCATGCAAAAATAATCGAATTTCTTGTGTCAGTAAAGCAAGGTGATTGGACGAGTATTATTGAGTTTGAGTGTACAAGAAAAATATTATGTGCATTGGCTTTCGGATTAGGGTCAACAAATTAAATTTGTGTAACATCCAAAAAGTGTTGTTAGAAGGATTTTATTTGCATGGGATGAGATCAGTGTCGTGTGTCTGTGTATTTAATTTATGGATAAGACTATGTATTTTGAGTCCGTGACTCGTGAGTTCAAGACATCGCTGGAATTGGGAAAGTCATTGGCAATTAAGAAGAGGATGGTCTATAATAGTAGCTAGTAGTTATAAATTTTGATTGATTGACTGAAGGCGAGGCGATGAAGGAATGAACGGACGGCTCGTTTGCTTGCTTGCTATCTGGCAAAACCACAACCCAAGATACAACTGAAAACAAAACAAGAACTGGAAAATAAAGCAATCAAGTCTGTTAGTAGCTCTCTCATCTCATACAATTTCTTTGTCGTAAATTATTGTGTCATCGAAGCTTGGCTTTTTCTGTCCCCCACTGCTACACTTAACCTCAACACTACGATAGAGCGGTGACTGACTTGGTTAGGTTGTAGGAGTGGGTCTCATACTATCAAGTATGTACTACAAAAATGTACTACACATATACAACACTATATACTCAGTAGGAAATGAAAATTAGAAACAAGACTTATTTCAAGACCCTTCTATCAGTACGACCAAAACAGAAGTGAAATAATAATAATAATAACTATCTCATTTTTTACTGGCTGCCGAGCCAATTCCCAAATTGCTCTTAGCACTACCAACCAAGTGAAAACACGGAAAAAAAGCTAATGTACTTGGCTACTATACTGGCTACTGGGGATCTTCTCCCTTAACTTCCAAGACACGAATGGAATGGTCACATCCAATGGATATGAAAGTATTATTGTTTTGTGATGATTCCTAGGGAGGACCAACTACTACTACTCCCTCCTATTTAACTCGTTAATACTTTGCATCACTGCTCCCTCACAGACGCTAATGGGACTAATGCGAAATCTATTATTTCCCTACATTTTGGAAAGAGATGAAGGAAGATTGGGGATCACGACCCCAGCCAGAACAAAAAGATTCAATTAATGAAGAAATAGTTGGTCGATGTGAGGAGGGACGGACGTTCGTGCTAAACACTTTTATGTGAGACGGAGAGGCGTAAAAATTTCTAAATTCCTTTCCCTTTCCCTTTTATTTCCTCGTAAAACATGACTTGGCACTCTAGAGACTTTATTCTCCATCCACTTTCTCCTCATACCAAGGGAACAATAAAATTTACAGAAAATGACAACCCTCTCTGACTATCCTAGTCCCTATAGCTAGAATTTCTACACCCGATCGCCTCCAATACATTCCTCCCTCAAGAATTCGGAATCCAGGGTCAAACCCTTTTCCCTTGTACAAGACATTTCGCAAAATTCAAATAACGCTCAACCCACCCAGTTGGGCCACCAGGTCCTTTACTTTCTCCGCAGCATATTTAGCTCTAACCTTTTCCTTATGGCTCTTTGTCTCAGTCGTTGGAACTTGAGGAGCTTATAATCTCTTCTAGGGAAAGTATATTTGAGGAAGGAAAAAATTAAATTAACACATGTGACTAATTCCATCCATTACAACTATTACAAGCTCTATTGACATTACGAAGGGAGGATGTGAACTAACCCTCTTTGACAAATAAAAAACTCCCTAGACTTCTCATGGAGAAAGTCGCTACTTTCTATTTCAAATGCGAAGCCTGCCATTATGCCGAAAAACTGGGTCCCATGTGGTACCAAAGTACTAAATCCTATCCATGGTACCACAATATCATCCTACCCAGTGCAGAATACTATATTCCTCTCACAACAGGCTGAGCAAATAACCCGACTTTCTTGAGCCTCCTAGATCTTTGGGTGATCATCACGTAACTAATGCAAGGCATACATAGTACATGTAGCTTTTAAAGTAATACAATCACAGCGCAGCGGTGACAAATTGTGAATTAATAGCTACAGAAGACTAATGGTCAAACAGACCCCCAAAAAACAGTGAGGAAAGTAGGCAAGAAAAAACAACTTGCAGCCCCAGTAGTCAGTATCTCTATTAGCTTTTAGCATTTTGTAATATAATTACATGTGTGGGTATATAGTGTGTACAGTAAAAAAAATAATAAAAAAGCCAAGTCGAAAACGGCAAATTGATACATACACCAAAAACAATAAAAGTATTTTTTTATAGCAAGTACAACTTACCCAGTAGCAGCTTCGGATTGAAAGTGGACGCGTGATTGAGAAGTACATGATAATAAGCGTGTGTTTTTTTCAGGCTGGGTAAACCTGGCTTGGGCTCGTTTGGATTTGGATGGTTGGGGTGTTGACGACAAAAGCGATTTAATTGTTAGTTCCATAATGTTCAGCATTCATTTTGTAAAGAAAAATGTACTCTAAAGAGATTCGTCAGTTTTGCTAAAAAGTAAAACATACCAGAGGCAATGCGGCGTTCTCCTACTTTCTACTAAGTAATACTACACGTCCAACCAAATGTAATAAGGATAATATGAACGTATAATATTATATCAGAATCTAATATGTATTCTATGCTCGTATCCACTGCTCTACTTTCACTTCGACCTCGTATTCCTAATGCCTAATCCGTAGGAAAATACATAATGTTATGAGCTCCTCTACCAAGAGTAAGTACATGGCATGGCAGGCAGACTATCGTCTAGTCCTCAGCAGAATTATTATGAGAAAATGGCCAACATGAATCCAGCTGGAACCGGGCAATTAACTCTTATTTCGGCACCAATCAAATACGAAGCAGCATGACAAACCTCTACATACTAACAATGCGAGTACTTTTAGTGATCAACCCCAAATGAGGTGCCATTAGTCTTAAAAAATCAAGTAAATAATACT
>JAQFYM010002266.1:0-24898 GCA_034694785.1 Agrenia bidenticulata | reverse complement strand
AGAAAACGCTTGTTGGTGTTTGCCAGTCTTTTGTATTTAGCGGCTAATAAAAAATCCAATGCAAATTTGCTTCTGATGCACTTTTATTTATCTTAACACTTGATTTGCACTATCAAAAGTTTTTTAACTGTATTTAAGAACCAACCAAACAAAGTTACCGGAATAATTATACCTATATTTTTTTTGGCTTTTTGTTTATTAGTCTTTGCTCATTTTAGAATTTCTAATGCGTAGAATAAGCGTGTTAAGTTTGCATATATAAAAATGCTTGGTCGGCGGACAAATTGTTTGTAGGGACATAAATTTAAAATCTTAAGAAGAATCTAGCACAAAAAGTGTGTATTAAAAAACAAAAAAAAAGAAACAAAAACAAGCAAATAGTGAATGCCTTATAAAAAAAGTACAATCTACAAAATGTCAAGGGATATTTGTAAGTAGTTCCATACAGGTAAAAGTATGAATTTTTACAACAACGTGGCGAGTACAACAAAAATTGATTCGCCACATATTAAGCGCAGGCAATATTTGTTAGTAAACGCAATTTTTATTACCATTGTGAAAAGTATAATAAAACTCATGCCTTAAATATGTAATCGTGACATATTGTACTTGTTTAAGTCTTTGGCACCGTAGGTAGTGGTCATAAGCCAAAATTATAACTGTAATTACAAATTACAAGTAAAATAAAACAACATTTATATTACAAAACGATTTTGTACAGAAGTAAAAGATTAAATCTAAAAAAAAACAAACGTGTATACAAAAAAACACGTTTTTGCAAATTGCAGTTAACAAGCAATACGTATGTTTTTTACTTTGCCCACAAAAAAAATATATGTGGGCATTGATATACAAAAACCAATTCGACATTGTGATTCATTGTAAATTGTATTCATGTAGGCCAATAGAACTATGTGTACTGCATGTCACTTTGTAGACTATATATATGTAGACAGCAAATTATTAAACCCTTTAAAAATGTTATATAAACAAGAACAATTTTTTTGTAATGACGACTTCTGGCTTAACAGTTCTTAACTTTATTTTTGAAATATATTTATAAAATTGAATTTGCAACATATTATATTTTGTAATTTTGCTCTGTGCTACTTTAGTTGAGTGCGGAGACAATCAACATACGTAAAATAAATCGTTGCAGCAGGGCAACACTTGAGACTACGAAAGAAAATCTTTACGTCTAGTTTTTTTTCTTAGTGGTACTTATTTGTTATAAAGTTAAACGCAATTTATTTTTTAAAAAAAGTTGCTACTGCTTAAAATTCAAATTAAAAAGGTTTCTTGTTGTTAAGATAAGAAATGCAATGTAAATAATAATTTTTTGCTTTTATATACAGACTCGACAAAAAATTCGTAAATCCGAATCATTTACCAATGACTTATATAACATGAGGGACGGTGGAAGGTAAGAAAAGGTTGTTTCTTTTAACAAACTGCTTAAGTCGCATAAAGAAGGGGAATTAGTTTGCAAAAACAAAAAAAAAATTAACGTCATTTCTTCGCCAAATATTGTTATATTTATAAACCTTTAAAAGTGATTTTTATATGGAAAAAATTTGTCGTAATATAAAGTATAGACTTTTTGTTTTAAAGCCTTTACTTAATTCCTATTCTTACTTAAAATGCATCACAGATAACCTTCTAGTATGTGTTTAAAGTTATTACTTGTTTCTAAACATAAGTATAAAGTTTTGTAAAGCTTCTTATATCATGTTATAGTAACAGAAAAAAAAACTGCAACATATTATTTACAAAATAACAGAGACTTGAGCAGATTAAAAGCACTGTTTACGCAAAAAAAAAGAAAAAAAGCAGAAAAGTGGAAATAATTTAGCTGGTAAGAGCCCTTATATATAAAAAAATCAAGGCACAAAAATAAAGGCTGCAAAGTAACTAATGGTTTTTTAAAACATTTAATTATGAGTACGAACCCCTATCCCCGACGTGACGGAATCTATCATTGTTACTTTTCATTATGGTATTAGACCTAAAAAAACTTACGTAGAATACTACGACACTTAATAAGAAACTTGAACACAAAACCGTTATCAAAAAGAGACAAGTACAAATAAAAAGTAAAATTTTGTGACTAACACTCTTGATAAAGTATTTGTTCTTACATGAACATTTTTTAATTTAACAAAAAAAGTTAGTCGCAAGTAGTAAGTTAAGTTTAGGGCTAGCAGAGGGGTATTTACACGAAATATTATAATAAAAGTACCGTAAAGATTACAGAAGACCTAAAAACAGTGTTTAAATATGCAAATGTAAGTTTTTACTTTTTAACACTGGTAAGCATGAAAAAATAGGTTTCTGTCGTAGTTTTACATATTTTATTTATTTGTGGTATCGGACGTTGATTTAAAATTTGTTTTTGCGTTTGACTTTTTATTTGTAATTGGATGAGATTACACAGTTTTTTATTTGTCAGGAATAATGAAACTGCCACTGTATATTTTAGTGGGAGGAACAACCCTATTTCGCATTTACGGTAGGTTTTGTCTTTGGTAAAAATTCTATTTTAATAGACGGCGTTAAAAACGCGAGCAAAATTGTATGTAAATGCATTTTTAATATGCGTTACACCTTACATCAAAAGAATTTGAAAAATTATTGATGTTCAAACAAAAATTTTATTTAAAAAAGCAGTAATATTTGAACTGAACAGGGAAAAAACCGATCATAGCTCGTTTAATGCTTTTGGTAGTTAACAAAATTACTACATTTTTTTTCCAAATGTTTTATATATACCCCGAATCTTTTTTTTTATTACAAAGGTTGTATTCCACAAAAGAAAAATGGCAAATTTCTACGTAACATGTAAATATAAGTTTGTATATTTAGATCCTAATAAATATATAGTTTTTTTTCATAATATAAAATAACAGCTGCATTTTAAAGTCTTTATACTACATCTTTTTATTTTCCCTGACCAAAATATACTGCCATTTAACACCACTAAAGACGTTAAAAAAGCAAATAAAAACTGCCTTTTCTTTAGCATCCATAAAACCATTTCAAATTAAAATCATAAAAAAATGCATAAAACACTAATTTTTTCAGCAAGTTTTTTTTTGCTTGAATCATCGTATGTATTATGCCAAAAATATATTATTGTCTAGATAAATGATAAAACAAACAGAAAAGATTTTTTAAATTTGTAGGGCTTTATAAAAACTATGATATTACTATATTAAAAGACACTCACGTGCCTTTTGAGTTTTTTTTCATTGTTGCATTTATCGTTAACAGTAAAACATTTCAAGTTTTTCAAAGATGTAAGGAATGCTCAATGTAAGGTTTACGACGCATTAAACGTAAAACGGATATATGTGCATTAAAATGCAAGAATCTATATTGCTAGTGAAAAAAAATTATTTCCCACACCTAAAATGTTTTTAACTGGTTTAATTTAGCGACTGATGACATAATATCGCCTTAAAATAATTTATGTACAACTACAGAGTAAAAAAAACGTAATTGTGTAAAAGATAATTAGACGCGTATTAAAAATATGTAGAGCTAGTATTTGGGTACTTTGCGCAACCTAATATTGCTTTACCGTACAAAAAAAGCGTGATTTTTTTTTCATAAAAACTTTTACTGAGGTAATCTTCTTCTGATAAAATCTCAAAAAGCGTTTTTTTATATATATCATATGGCTTTTTATAAGTAAGCTGCAAAAAATAACGTAAAAGCTGCCTTTTTTGTGTGTATGTGTTATCGTTGTGGCGCATTATTCAGCTAACGCGCGTTGAAGGCGCTATGGTCCACTTAATGACAACCAATATACAATTTTGTTTAATATGGTACACGCGCGGTAAACGCGCATGGCGTAATATTGTGCTTGGAAGTTAACATAGGCATTTAATCAATACAAAAAAATAATTAAATTACTTCAAAAAACATAGTTATTTTCATAATGCCCCAATTTTTGGCATTCAAGGTCTCAAATGCCATATTTTTCCTCCTATTTTTCTTAATGCTTACATTTATTATTTAAATACATTATTGTCATAGAACCCCTATAAAAATTACACAGGAGCATTAAATTGAACTTGATCTGGCAGACGAAGGAGTTTCCCTGAAAAAAAGCACATTTCTCAACTTTGGCTGAATTTTGCACACATGTAAAAGAAAAATCATTTACAAGCAGTAAACAAATTTTCTTAAATGAAAAGATCCAAAGCGATGTTATTATACCGGTAAAAATGCAAATTGCACCTTTATGGTGCGCTGTCGTTTTATAGACGAAACTGGAATATTTGAGGTTACTGAATGTGTACTGGATCAGTCATGTATTACAATTTGTGTCTTAGTTAAGCAGCAACCACGAAAGACTATTATATTTTAATTTCATTTACAACTGACTTCTACGTAAAGTACTTCAGAGATAATTCAAGAGTTATCCATAAAACATTGTGGTATAGAAAACGGATATTCGGAAGCATACAAGGCACTTAAAAAGGTGAAAATCAATGATAATGATAGGCATACGTTATTTAATTTTCTACCGTCTTTGGAGAGTCAGTATAATATGAAAAATGATTTCTACCAACCTGAAGTTATTAACAACAACTCCGTTGTGTCATTTTCACTAGTTTAAAGAGCAAGTAGAACATTTATGGCCTTTAATCGCAAGTTGGTGTATCATGATGGTACATTTATAGCAAATATGACTAATTTGACATTACTTTAGCTGTCGGTCAAGATGCGAATAAAAAAAACTTTTACTAGGATATTTAATTGGTAAAGGGGAGAATGAAGCTATTTGAAACCGTTTGAATACATTCTTGAATACTTCATTTAGACTTGAATACAGATCAGCACGTGATCATATCAGATAGGGATAGAGGTTTAAAGGCAGGAATTGAAAAAAAATAAACCATATGCTAATGCCATCAACTGTTTTAGACATATAACTGCGAATATCTAAAAGAATTATTTAGTCACCATGGGATTTATCTCTTTTGTACAAAGCCGCATCAACTCACTGCCATATAAAGTATCAAAGGAGTATAAATAAACACAAAAACAAAACAACCCTGCCTTCTACAAGTATTTGATGGATGCTTGTTTTTGGCGCTAGGCTCAAAGTCAGTTTAAATTTACTTCATATGAAAAGATGACAAGTAACCCTGTTGAAAGGTTGAAATATGCAATAAAAATATATCGGAGCATATATCTTATTAAAAATAATCCAGGGTTTTAACAGCTATGCCATGGATAAGAAAAGGTAAAAGATCTAAGGCGGCGATAAAATACCGTCGCATACTGTAAAGGCTACTTAAAGTCTACTAAAGAATTTTCGCTTGTTTCACGTGATTCCATCTACACTCAGGCATCTCCGTACGAGTATATTGTTGATAACAAATATATTGTTACTATGACGCTGATAAACTGTAGCTGTAATACATTTCCACGTATCTTGTACCTTGTTTACATGTGATTGGTGTGTACCAGATAGAAAAAAAGGTGCTTGAACTACTTTTGTACCCTTATTATACAGTTTTTACTACAAACTTATATCTAACATGCATAAAGCCTATTATTTTGAAGAACTTACATTATTTGCTCATAATGTACCGTATTATATGTCAAAGAGAGGCAGGCCGAAGAAAAGCGATTAAGAAAATATATTAAAAAAGTAAAACGAAAAAAATAAAAAGTTAAAAATGATTTTATGACAAATGGTATTCTTACATCGTTTTTTTGTTGTTTATTTTATTTATTTGTATAATTCGCATCTTCATTTGGTTATAATGCATACTATTATTAATCATATCTTTATAACAAAAACAACGTACAACATTTATACATATATGACGTATCTATTTGTTATTTATATCTTCTAATTGCTCCTATTATTATTTACTCTCAACATTTCTATAAGATCAAGATCTTCAATACTTCTACCCCAAGTTTATAACATTATCTTTCATTATTCAGCCAAAGTTGAAAAATGTGCCTCTTTTGTAGGGGAATTTCTTCATTAGCCAAATCAAAGTCATCTTGATGCTCCTGTGTGATTTTTTAGGGGTTCTATAACAAAAATATAGTTTAATATAAAATTGGGGCATTAAGAAACATTGGAAGAAAAATTGAGGCAGTTATAGAATTAATGCCCAAAACTGGAGCATTTGGGAAATTGGCCCTTACAAAAACATATTTGGTATAATGTAATAATACTATTTTTTACATTTTGTTGTAATTTAAACTATAAAAATACTTTTTTTGAGTTTAAAACAATTTTTTTTTATAATTTCTTTAAATAACCGAAAAAACCTATACCACACTTTTTTTTTTAAACAAATATAAATAACAATACGCATTTTTATATGTGATAAATTTGCTTAAATGTAACTCAAGTGCATTTTTTTTGCAAGTCAATAGCAAATTTAGCATAAATATAAAATATGATTTGCTGAGCACGTGACAATGCAAATATTTTGTAAAAAACACAAAAAGCATACATTTCAAAAGTAAAATAGGTAAACTCCTGTATAAAAAAAACACTTTGGTAAATGCATTTAACTTAAACTTTAAAAGACATTATTACAACCAATATAGGTGATGAAGCACATTCTTCATATTTTAAGCGTTTTTTTGTATAAGTTTGGTTTTTAGTTGCTTTTTAAATAATTTAGTTTATTGTCTAATAAGTAACATTGAAAAACCACGTTTAATGGACAATAATCTTTTTTTATATAGTATATGCATTTCCACAATAAGATAAGATTGCAATACTAATGTACCAATACCTTAAGTACAGAAAAAAAAGCAAAACCCTCTATTTTTATATACCCATAAATCTTTCAATTAAAATAATGTTAAAAAAAATAGTGGTAGGTATTTATAACACGAATTACAGATGCCAAACTGTTTTAAATTTTTTTTTACTGAATAGTTTAATATTTTTTGTGTTTTTCGTATATTTCAAAAACGCATAAATTATACATTTTTTGGAAGTAGTCATTTTATATTTTTACGGTAAAAATGACATCAATTTACAACTTAATACGCTTAAAACTGTTGTTATACTTACATTTGTTCTAAAAAATCATCACGCGTATTCCTGTTCAAAATTAAGTTTCCAAATATCAATATATTTTTTTCTACAATTTTTTTATATAGGATATTTTATTGGCGTTTCATCTAGACCTAATAAATTATAAAAAAATAAAATTTTTGTATTATCAATTTTCAAAACATTTTTTTTTATATTTAACGTACAAAAACCCATAAAAAAAAATACTTAGCAAAGTTTTATCATGTGTTACATTTGACATATAAAAATGCAACTCAAATGCATTTTTAGGCACAATCTAATATATTTTAAATATACTGCAGATTTTATACGAACATTAGCATATTTATTTTCTAGCAATAACTCGCAATAATCTTTTTATGCGCTAGTTCTAAAGGTTCTATATATGCATTTTGATATGCGAATTTATATTCAAAAGCATTTAGATTTTTTAGTAATACTAAAGTATACAAAATCTTTATTTTAAAAAAAAATCTTGGTAAAAATGCATATAAAAAAATTTAAACATGATGAAAACAAACGATAGTTGATCATCTTGAGTCAAAAAAGTTATGTATAGGGGCAAATTTTTATTTTATAGCAAAACAGTACATAATTGTAAAAAACCGGCGCCTAAGATTGATTTTTAAAAATCAACTACGCACTTATACTGCTTTCAATTCACTTTAGGTCTGCATCTTGCATAAAAAGTATTCAACGTTATTTTGCATTACAACTTTACAAAATCTAATATTTATTATAACAGGGCTATTAAGATTGTGTTGTGTAATATTTTATTTTTACAAAATATAAATTTAAATTGTATGTGTTTTACTCTATTACGTAATAAACAAACACATTGTCTAAATTTTTTTGCGGCATATCATTTTTTATTAATGTATCATCGTAACTTTGATAGGCCATGTAATTTTCAACGAATATAAAAACATCTTTGTAGTTAATTTTTAGTAAATTATAAAATGCTGCAGCATAAATCAGATAAAAACCGTATTTGTTATAAACATTGTTATATGCTAAGAAAAATATTTTATTAATACGGGCTTTTTTTCTTAAAAACACAAAAACCATTGACAATAATTTGTAAAAAAGCGTTTGTATACCGTTATACATAAAGAATTCTAACAAATTTTTTTCTTTTGCGAAGAAAGCTTTTACTGCACATAAAAAGGCAATTGAGCGTTATGTTTTGTTTTTTATCTTTCGGGTCACAATTTAAAAAAGTTAAGGAAAGCGTGTAAATGAAGTTATTGCGACTATTTAAAGTGTATTGGTTACTTTTATGCTACATCTTTACTAACTATTTTGCCTTGTTACATTTAGTTAAATATGGTAGTAGTTTTCAGTTACACTTTTTTTGGTGATCATATACGATTCATGTTTACATACCGATTTAAATGTTCCTTGTTGTACATATAAACCATTTTTTACAATAAAGTTTTCTATGCGCTTTTATAATACTATTAATACTGTATACAGTAAATAACTCAATATACAAGCCCTTAAGAGGACAATATAATAAAATTAGAAAAATAAAAAAATGCGAAGACAAGTATAATGCTTTGTGTTTTTTATTAATTTTTTTTAGCATTGTCTTTTTGTCAATTGGATTTTGAAAATTACTTCCTTTGGAATTTAAGGGTCAGTTAATAGTCAAACAAAATGCTTCAATCTAACAAAGAACAATAATACGCCCTAAAACTAATATTAAGCGATATTTTCAGTATTAAATAAGCACATACATGATATTGGAAAAGAAAAAGAAATTATAAAAATACAAAACTAGTGTGTTAATAATTTACTCACTAAGTAAATAACGAAACATATCATAAATTCCGATTGTTTAAAATTTATTTTTTTCCACAGTAATTTGTATTGTTATTTATTTAAGTATCATGCGAACAATACACACGAATATGTATGAAAATGCAGCAGTTGCTGAGTGTGCATGCATTTCAGCCATAATATATTAGAGTAAGCAACAAGTAGCACGAATAAATCCAAAACTAAGGTTTTTTTTTTTTGCTAAAAAAGCTAAGGGTCATTATTTCTACTCTTTCCATATGAGTAAAATAAAATGCAAAAGTGTAAGAGAAATAAAACAGCAAAATACGAAAAAATATAAAAAGGTTCTAAAGTTATTATAAAGGTGTAATGTTTTTTTTTTTTTTCCATAAGCAACCATTTTATGAAACCTTATGCCTTTAATAAAGCAAAAAGTTTTTTTTTCTAATAATCTAAAGTTCGTAACAGATATTTAACGAGCTTGTAAAATGAAGAAAAAAACACTCTTTAAAAATGACGAATCTACATCAGCAATTAATTCTGGCTAAACCGAAAAGTGTATATATATATGCCAATGTCGTGCCACGAGGGCAGCAGGGCAACTTGGCCCTTCCTAGATGTAAAAGTTGCGCCTAAGTTTAAAAAAAGTTTTTTTTTTTGTGCAGTGATTCGTTGATAGAAATTTCCAAAATTCTTAAATTGAAAAATAGAAATAATTAAAAAAGAAAAAAACTTTGCACTATAAAAAACGTGCTTTTTGTCCCTTTGTTCAATTGAAAACACGGACAAGCCCCGATTCTAGAAACATTTCGGAGATGAAACTGATAATGCTAGTTTGTGATTATAAATAGAAGCTAATACAAAATCGTTAATACAAATGCCGTGCGTAAAAGCCTGTCATAAAACAAACATACGTATCTAGGTTATAACTATAAGTAAAACTAAAAAAAAAATTAGAATAATTACGTTTTTATGTCCTGTTACTCTACACGTGATAAGTAGACTCCACCTGGTAATGACTATCCGAATTTAACGCGTTTGCTTTAAGAAATCAAATTGTAATGTTGAATATATCTTATACTTATAAACTTGGGCATGGCTGGATAAAAAAAACTGATCTAAGTTCTAAAAAAAGTAAAATGAAAGATGAAAAAAACAGATGAATTTCTTTTATGAAAATGCATATTTTACGGGACAAAAAAATGAAAAAGCAAAATAATCATATATTTGGCGGTAGCGAATTATACATCTAGATTATAGTATATTAGTCAAGGCGTAATTTAGGCGTTTTAATACTTTTATACAAAAAAAATCATAATAGTATTTAAACCATAATTACTAAATAGGTAGCCATGCAGTGGCGTAACCAGAGGCGAGGGGCAAATAGAGCAAATTCCTTCTACTCTCGAAAACTCACGCCTGAATTTAAGGGAGAGGGTGGGGGAGGGGGTCTTTTTTATGGCGACAAAATGTCAAAAAGTAATTTTTAGATATAAAACCTTTTTGTTTTTTTTAATTTTTTTGGTTTTTTATTATAAAATAAAAAAATATTTTTTTGATGTTTAGGCTTAATTATTTTTTTTTGCCCCATCAAACAAAATCCTGTTTACGTTACTGTACCCATGCCTTAAGAAAACCTTTCTGTCTAATGGTGGAGAATAGAAATGCAATCAGTGTAAAAAAACTTTACTTTTTATCTAACTGCTGAAATCAAATTTTAAATTTGAACTGTAAGATTACAAATTTATAGTAGACTTTAAAGAACTGAAACACAAGTAGCAAAGAAAACTGTAAAAATTAAAAAAAAAACTAAAAACTAAAAACTAAAAAGATAAGTATAATAAGTGTCAATTTCTGTGGATCATGTGACAAAATACATATATTGTAATCGTATCATTTTATAATAAGTTTCATGTCACAAATGTCAAAATGATAGTAAGATTAATAACAGATGCTTCGTACAAAAAATGAAAAAGCAATACGCTAACAAACAACTGCATTTTTAGATGTTGTGCTATATCCGCGATTTTTATAGAAAAAATGAAGGATTACGTGACAACAAGCATCTTTAGCAAATTCGAATACAAAAAAAAGTTGACGCACATTTTCGGATATTTTGCTGGTTAGAACTAATTTTTTTGTTGTATTTGATACGAGCTATATTAATCCTTAGTTTTTTAATTTTTCTTAATATTTAACTACCCTGTCTTTATAAAACCAAAAGCACAAATAACACGTGTATATTGTTTTTTATTACCTGTTTAGATTATGAATGCATATTTACAAAAATTTCTTGTCACCTTTACGGGTTTATGGACGAAAAACAATGGTGTCTTTCTCAGGGATAATAATTATATTGACTACAGTTTTTTTAGCTCGATAAAAGTAATTGATAAAAATATAAACTAACCAACTTTTAATACTCCAAATTTGTACGATATTTGCAAATAAAATTTTTATTTATACTTTAGTACCAATTTTTTGTGCGCCAAAGTATAAAACATGGTTATCGTATTACAACGGGTCAAAATGTAACTAGATTGTAAAAATATCATGTTTAAAAAATATTCCAGCTTGTCCTAATATACTATCTTCTCGCCGTAAAACTACTGGTTTTATATGGCGTATAATTGCGAAAACTATTAACGAATACATTGCTATCTACTTTTTATAAACATTATAAGCAATACATATATTTTTTTTCTTTTGCATATATGCCCACTAATGTTTAATTTTGGTATAAGATAAAAAGCTTTGCTTAAAATGTTGGATTATGATGCTTTGAACACAAATAAATTTTTAAACTACTTAACAGAATGTAATCTCTATAAAACGTTTGTTGTTCGACGCAACTACTTACTTATGACATTTTCTGTATTAAAAATTTTTGTTTAAATTTTACATTTACAGATTTAAGGGTTTTTTTTTATATTTTAGCTTTTGTAAAAAAACAACGCGAAGCATCAATAAATCAAAAATGTACATAAAATGTCTGAATTGTATTTTTAAAACTTGCTGTTGACAGACCGCGGTCACACGCCGCATCGAAAGGCATTGCTTTAAGGTCTAGCCATTTGCTACGGTTAAAAGAGGCCAGAACAAAAAAATACATTTTGCGAAAGATATACATAAACGTAATGTATAGCAAATAAATGTTGCTGTTAACGTATTCTGTTTTAAGGGTACACAAAAAATCAGTTTTTAATAAAATAAAACAAAGGTTCGCTTATAATTACCAAAAAAAAAATAGAAATAATAAAATTAAAAAGAAAACATTAAAAAATACATATGTTACAAAAAAATCGAATCAGGAAGAGATAAATTTGTTTAAAGAACCTTTAAATAAAAGTATTGATTGCAAAAAGACATAAAACTTTGAAAAAAAAATCTTATAAAAGACGTTTCGGTTTTTGTACCCCTTTTTACACATCTTTTTTTGTAGATGTGTTTTTTTTTTTTTATGCATAAAAAAATCCTTTCTAGGTACGTAAAAAAAGTCTGAAACATGAAATGTACCTTTAGATAGACTTTGGAAATATGGGATATACACTGTTATGCCAACAGGCTTGTATTTATCAAATATTACGCAAGCGTATGTAAATGCATAATATAACATTTTTTATTACAGTTAGAGACAATGAAGCCTTCACAATATTAATCAAAAAAGCTGATATAATAATAAATATTTCTCGCGCCCTCAGATGCTCTTGTGCCCAATACGCGAAAAAAAAATACTATTTTTCTCTTTAATACTAAATAAAAAGTATAGACTGTGATATTAGAAAGAAAAACTAAATGTTAGTTTTGCTGTTCATGTCTTATTTTTTATTACCTTTCTAAGATATAAAATAATAATCTAAAAAAACAAAAAATGTTAATTATGCAGTATAGTATGTTTTTTGACCACATATATGTTTATTGTCAAAAAAAAGATTCTACTTATTTAAAAATTGTTTTTATATAAATGTATGCCTGATGGCACACTCGCGCATGGGGCGCGCACATTCAAAACGAAAACCTACATTTATATCGTATCTTTTTTAATGCACATAAAGTTAAAAAAACCAATACATTTTTTGACATTAAATACTCTGTAAGTGCTTCGCTATATTTTGTTCGTAAAAAAATACATATCACATTTTACGTGCCAAAAAAAAAAAACCTTTTGAACGTACGATAAATGTATTTTAAGATTTTGTTACAAACTTTAATAATATTGTGAATATTTTTTTTAACTTTTAAAATAAAATAATTTAGAATTTCATGAATAAAAATCTAGTAAAACCAATTACTTAATGACAAACTTTTTATGTATTTCCATGTAAAAAAATTTTATTGTAAAAACATGTAGCAGAAAATTAATAAACACTTCTATTTTTTCGTTCTATTTTTGGCTTGCCAAATTATAATTATAAAATTATATAAAATAGTAAAATTCATTCTTTTTTATATTTAAATCATACGTTGAATTTTGTTATATACTGTTTTTTTTCATTTTTTATTAATTTTGCGTTATAGTTAAATAAAGGTCTTTACAGGTGTGTCAGGCTATTTCAAGTTCTAAAAAGTGTGTCGTTTAAAAAAAATAAAAAAAGCAAAAAAAATTTCTAGGTTTTTTTTCGACTTTTGGTAAAAAATTCTTTCAAACTTTTCTTTATTTTTTTGTATCTTCTTTTTTTTTCAAAAAATTATAGAAACTATTAGGGTTTCCATACGCTTGTACAGCTGTAAACTTTTTTTAATATCTAATTATATCTTGTTGCTTAGAATTGAGTTTTTGTATACTTGTTTTTGTGTTAGGCTACAAAAATACAAAAGCTGTAATTTTTTATATGTTATATTTTTACACTTTTTTCTTTTTTTTTATAAAAGAGGTTTTTATATTGTTTCCTTTTTAATGTTATTTTTTATATTAGGTTTTATGTCATATTTCTTTGCTGTCATGCATTTTATAAAAATATTTAAAAGCCTTTTTTTTTAGTATTGAAATATATTATATTATATTTTTATCATTTATAAAAAAGAATTTTTTTCATTTTTTTTATTTTTTTTCTATAAATGGCAAATTGTAAACTTATTTTTTTGTAAGTTTTCTCTTGTTTTTTTACAGCCTATTAATTGCAAAAATCGAAAAAATATCCAGTATACCAGATAAACCCAAGGCAGGATTAAATGGCGACTTATTTTACTTTGAAAACTTATAGATGTCAACAAAAGATAGAGATGCATCAATCGTCATGCAACGGCAAGTTTTATATTGGACAGTTTAGATTATATCGAAAGAAAAATTGCAAACGATGTGCATTGATCTGATCGTTACTTGCTTGAGCTGCTATATTAGAAAGCCGGCACAAAAAAATTCTACAGCTTTTGTAGCTGTAGAAAGTACTGTTTTCTGTACTGCACTGGCAAATTTGCTAAATTTCGCAATTTTCTGCTTAGCCTTGATCCATAAATGACAATAAGACTAAAAAAACAATAAAAAAAAATTATAAAATATGGAACCTCAGCTCCTTCAGGGGTTATAGACATAAAAAAAAGTAGGTCTGCAACACTATTATAGTGTAACCGTAGTTTTAAATACCATTTTTTATTCAGATGATAAACATCTTTCCAATCAATGTCACATATCAGATGAATCTTTATTGCACATGTCAAAACAACCAATGCAACACAGATAATTTGTTCCCTATCATCTTTTCCGTTCTGCAATAATAATCTCCTACCCCGGTTTGCAGTCTTGTCTTAAGCCTGCTTCCGTGACTACATTTGAATTTCTTCAGCATCTCTTCTTTTCCAATCGTTTTTTTAATGCGTCACTATGTCTTTCTACTTATCGGAATTACAAATTATGTAACTTACTGCATCCTTTTTCTTCTGCACAGTAAATGCCTCTATTCAGTCTACATCAGTTTGTATTTTTGTATTATGTTCTTGTATAAACCCGCATCGCCAATTTTTACTTTGTTTATTGGCATAACCTTTGTATTCCTACTTGCTAAGTGGTTTCTTTTATTATCACGGTCAAATGTTTCTCGTTTATCCGTTTAATCTTTGTAATAATATTTTTTTTCTTATTAATAGTTCTTGCTGTGTATGGTTATTACACTAACCTTTTATATGAAAGTTTGAAAGGTTTACATTTAGGTTTTGACGATATCGTATATTTTTATTAAATTTTAAAATATATTTATACCAATCTCAGGAATTCCTTTCTTCGTATGTTTTTTTGGCCAAAATACTAACCGCGGTCATATTTTTTTCCGCGACCGACCCGTTGGTCTGCAGCCTGTACAGGCTCATTGTTTTATTTTGATCGCCATCCTTGTACACAGATTTTTTTCCACTTTATTCATATATTTACATTTGTTGGCAAAAAAATAGTCCCCACCACACCTATTTTCCAAAAGCAACTTTCTAAGAAAAAAACATTATAACTTCTTCTGCGCTTTGCATTTATTACATCTGCTAGAAATGAAAACTTTGTGAGGCTGTCTTTCGCCACCAATGTCTACGCGTTTTCTGACATCGTCTTCAAACAAGGACTTATTTTGTCATCACAAGTCGTCTCATAGTATACATACAAGAATGGGAGTTATAATCCTTTCTTAGACCCTTGTTGTAAAAAACATTGCTCGTACTCTTTAATTAGTTTAATTAAATTTATTTGCATTTTTCGCTAGAAGTAGTAGGATTCGCAAGATTTAAAAGTATACGCTGGATTCACGTGTCCTAAATTTTTTACGCGCCGAAAAATCAGCTTTAACTTTTCTTCTTTATCCGTATTATGCCCGAAAACCGTCATTGGTTTTTTCTGTTCTACCTCTTGTATCTTTGTGTCTGTCTCGTTATTGTATCTTTTTTGTTTTCGTTTTTTATTCTGTCTCGCTTTCTACAGTTTTTTATTTTTCGTGATGTATATTTTCTCTTAGTGTTTTTCTTTTTTATGCAACGGCAACTTCGTTCTGTTCCCTAGCCGGTGTTGTATCTTATACTTGTATACCGTGAATTTTAGGATCCATCTATCGTATTTCGTCGATATCTTTTTCTTGTCTTTAATTTGCGCCAGCGCAGTGTTATCTGTTTTAAGCATATCTCCCGCCCAAGACGTAACATCTGTACATCTTTAATGCAAAAATCAGAGCTAGCATTTATATATTATGCGATAAATATTTTAACTCATATTTGTTAGTTGATCGCGAACCGTACGCTACTGCTCCTTTTTTTTGACGTCTCCTTGGTGTGTAAAACATATCCTCATGATCTTTCGCACATGCATCAATTGTAAACAGAAATGTTTTGTTTTAATCGGCCAGCCGAAAGATTTATTCATTTTTAAGATTGTCTTTCATCTTTTTTGAAGCGGGTTGCTCATCTGTATACCACTTGATAATATTATTACTCTTAGAATTTATGCAATGCAATCGTTTTTCTTGCGGAATTGTCTTTAAATGTTTATAAAAGAACGGGCCGAGCCTTAAATTTTAAGACTTTCTTTTAGGCGTTTCTCATGGGCTTAACTACGTTTATCGCTTTTTTCTTCTCCTCTACAATTCTTACCTTGTTGCTGTTGATAATATATCACAAATACAGTTTTGTCATACAGACCAAATGGATTGTGCTTTTTTTTTTCTTCGTATCTTATCCTTTTGCAACTCGTTGATAACTTTACTTACATGTTTCGTGTGTTGTTTTACTGTTCGGCAAGTAAACTCCGATAATATCTGAGTAGGTAAGAGCGCATTTCAGTTGTACATGTTAAAAATTGTATTCATCGTGCGCTGTATGCGTTTAGCGCGTAGCACAGTCCAAATGTCATATCGTTCTATTCATACAAGCTTGACCCGTAAGTATGTGCTGTACTGTGCCTTGTCCGGATACTTACTCGGGGTTTGCCAAATCCTGTTCTAAGTCTTTTTCTAGGCATTTATTTGCTTCCGATTTGTTGTCTTGTGTCTCTTCTATTCGTGGAATTGAAACCTATCTTTAACTGTATATTTGTTATACACTTGGAAATACTGCAGAATTGTTGTGATACAGCTGGTTAGTGTACCATTACTATTGGTGAATTTAAATCACTCTGAGCCTACTTACTCATATTATTCTCAAATAATTCTTCTACCTTTCTGTTTTTTTTTTTGTTGCGCCATGATAGCCTCGTAAGGTTTCATATTATTTGAAGCGCGTGCTATACTGCAAAGTGATTGTATGCTTGTACTCTTAGCGCTTCCGTCCAAAGTTCCTTGCAAAAAATTTTTGCAGCCTCTCCTTGAAAATCCTTTTTGTTTGTCCGTGCCTCTATTTTTTGTAGATATAGCCCTGCTTTACTGTATAAAAACAGCTGTGGTGGTTGTTTGTACTATTCTTTATAATTACTTATTCTTGTTTCACTAGCCTCTTCACCTATATAATTTGTCTTTGTGCTTCTACATTCGCCACCAATACGTAATTCGGCTGTTTTATAATGTCGTATAGTGCCGTACTTTAAAAAAATATGCTCCGCAAATTGTTCTTCTACAAAAATCGTACTTTCATATAACATTTATATTGCTTTGTATCCATTTCTATTTTAACCTTTTTTTTCATATTGCTATATAATAGAACTCATGATGTCTTGCATACATACTTATATGCGACATGTTTAAATCGAGTCCTAGTATCTCTATTTTGGTTGGCTTAATCCTGTTTGGTTTTTGGTGCTTATTCCGCAAAGATGGGTATTGAAAAACTGTGACATCGCATGGTGTATACACTGTAGGTTGCATCAGCAGCTTGTTTTACGCAAAATCATATGCGATACATGTTTTATAAGTATTAAGTTGCATGTGTATGTAAAGACGTTTATCCATATACGTAAATGCGCGCTTATGCCTATATACGAAATTCTTTGGGTGCTTCACATTATTGAGTCGACCAGTTGTTTATGTGTTTTTAGTTTATTTATTTACGCTGGTAAGTTTTTGATAACATCGTCAAGTTCGGCTCTGTATCTATCGTCGCATTTACTTTACTTTCATTATACTCGACTATACATTGTATATGTCTTATTTTCGTCATCTTTATGTCGTTTCCTTTATGTTGTAAAACTTGTGATCAGCTTTGTCCCTGCGGTTTGTTGAAATTGCATCTGTCTAGTGTTCATTCCTATATAAATTGTCGAATTAATATATATTTTTTCATAGTTATCAAAAGAGTGCGTAGTTTTTTGCTGTGTATCTTTATACACTTCCTATAGTCTGCTAGCCTAAACAGTACTCTTTTTGTTATTTTTTTCTCGATCTGTCGTATCTTCGCTAATGTGTTTGTGTTGTCCTTCTTTTTATGTGTCAGACTGTCTTGCGGCAAAGATTTTCTTGTGGCATTTATCTTCTATATCCCAAAATCTTTGTGTTTTCATGGTGTTGTATTACTATAGCAGTAATATTTTTGTATGCCCTGTCCTAATACACGTGTCGCAGCCTCTTTTTAATTCCTTCGTTAACTCTTCTCTGTTTTTTTATCGCGCGTTAAGGTATTTGTTTGTCTTGCAAGTTGATTCTGTTTTTTCGAAGACTATTCTGTTTTCTATAACGTTACTGTTTCTGTCACGCGTGCATTATTTTTGGCTTTTGTAACAGACTGCCGTTTGCTGTAAATTCTTATCTTAGTAATGCGCTTTGATTTCGATTCGTAGTACTGCCTATAATGTAATGCCAAGTTGTATAAAATTGTCTCTATAAAAAATTATTTTTGCATTGCGGTCTTTTAACTCATTTTATACCATTTTTTATATTAATTATATTGTTAGTTTCCCTGCTTTCTAGAATCTGTTTAATTTTTTTCGTAAAGTGTGAGCTTTTCTTTTCATATCGTTTTACTGTCTAATATTTTGTCTACAACTGCTTCATATATTTAATAGGTGGCCTCATCTCGTTATAAAATATGGCTGCGTTTTTTTTTAGATCGTTGCTCGCCAGTATGTGTAGGTTATCGTTGCCGAACTCGCATTTACATTCTAATATATATCATAGTTGGTTAAAATGTACGTACGCACTTTTCTCCATTCCAAAAAATATCTTACTCCTATTGCCTAGCTGAAAACCTCCATACAAAGCGATTTCCCTTTTCTCCGTTTCTTACTTTTCTTCCGCTGACTTTTGTTTTGTCTTTTGATCTTTCTCGATATTGTTCACAATAACTCGTTGTGTATCTGAACATGTTTTACTATATTTATTTTCTCCGTAGATAATAAAGAACCTCCTCTTATTTTGCTAGCGGCCCAGAATAAGTTGTCTTTAAAAACTTTGTCTTTATTCTACGGTCTCGCCTCATTTGTATTTTAACTCTTCCTTGCTTGCGCCTCCCTCCCCGCTTCTGCTCTTCGTTTGTGGTAGGCGGCGCCAAATTGGGAAAACTCGGCTCCTAGTGGGTTAATAAAAGAAGAATATGCATAGTTTTTTTACAACAATACTTTATTGACATATAATATTTCTAATTCATTTATTTAAATCAGATGATAATCATTTTTCCAATCAATGTCACATATCAGATAATTCTGTGTTATACATGTCAGAAAAATAAATGCAACACAGATAATTTTTCATTTACTGTTTCATCCGTCCTGCATCTACGTAAGGCTTCTTATGTTGATATATATTATCAGTTAAGGTAGCATTAAGTGGTGAAATATTTCGCTTACATAATCTAGAATCTGGAAAATTAAATAGATATGTCATATTTGCATCTATTACTTCTCTAGATAGGATATATAAATTTTCTATTTAGGCACTTCTAAACAATTCACGGTTGTGTCATCTGTATTTTTATAGCTTTTTACGATTCATATAAACTATACGAAAAGATGATTATATAAATACATTGAAGCTTGTTTTTTTACACACTATATAATTACCATAATGATTTCAATAGGCGATAGTAGAGCTGCAAAGTTTGCAATGTATATTTTGACAAGCAAACTATGGCTTTTGGGTTTTTGTTTTCGTTTGAACGTTTTTTACGGCAAAAATACAAGTGATAACTTACAGTACTATACGCTTGATATTTGAGCTGCTGGGTTAACTATTCGATTGATTAAAATCTTGCATCTGTGTCGTTAGAATTACTAAGTAAATATTTATTTATTATATGAATCATGTCATAAAAAACAATCTAGGTGATATAAAACGCACGTTTATAAACTATTGTGTAATAAACATTTCTTATCTAGGGCAAAGCGCCATATTCAAAAAAAAGATTACAAACGAACAAAAGGTATTGTAAAAATCGAAATACATTTATAGTTTCTTTTTACAACTAATGCAATATAAGAATAGCTTCTGGCTCTTAGGACAGATCATTGGCAACACATCTTATTTGTCTACATGCAGTAGCTTTTAATAAAAATAAGAACTCTTAGCAAAGCATTTATTAGATCTGTTCAAGTTCTGGGCAAACAGTAATCGTGGCAGATATAAATTGTAAAAATTACATTCGGTACAGGTTCCGAACGTTCCAAGTGTAAAAGTACTGTTAAGTATACAATCAAAGTACGCGATGGTAACCTGCGTAAATAAATATTTTTTTATGCTAAAGAAATTATATTTTATCCTATTGCTTATTTTTTATATTTATTTGAATTTTTTTCAAAATATTTTTTAGAATAATATTTTTGTTTATACACATTTTTTACATTTATTTTAGAAATATCGAATATTTGTTTCATATTATTGGCCTTTTAGATAAATAATACAATTTTTTTTATTGATTAAAATTAGGTATATATCTTTATTTTTATTAATAATATAAACGACCGCTTATTTGTGCAATTACTGCAAATTCAGTATTTTTAGAGTATATATTGATCAACTAAACCGCTAAAATTTTAATTTTTTGTTTTTTATAGTATTGCAATCTTTTACGTCGTATGCCTAATATTCCATTTTTATTCACATTTAAGAGTTTCTATATTTTAATGTATGCGTTTTATACTCTACTTGCTTGTTTTTATTTGTATTAAAGTTTGATATTAAACATGTATTTTAAAAATATCGTACCTTTATATATTTTTTTAAAATTTTTTATATTATTACTTTTTTGTGCATTTTTAAGTTTACGTAGGCATACTTCTTATCTTTTGTATATCTTTGGTATCATAAAATGGAACGAAAATAGGCTTCTTTTATGATTTATTGATTTTTTCTTGTATCGTTATTAGTTTGTATTAGATTTGATTTTAATTCACAAATTTCTCTGCATAATTGTTGCAATTATTGTGCTACGTACTTGTTTTAAAATTTTAAAATGATTTTCTTATATTTATAACTGTTTATGCATGTTTTTGTTATTCACTTCATTTTTTCATCATTTGTTTTTTTAATTTTTAACCACGTTTTTTATTTAACAATATTTTTCCACGTCAAATGCCGCACCGAAGTTACAAATTTTTTTTGTATAAACTCGCCCGCGGCTAAAAAATGCTCAGCGTATTTTTTTTATTGTAAAAAATCATTTATTTTTTTCGAAAAAAATCTTACAATGTTTTTAGTAAATTAAACTTAAAAACTGCTTAAGCTGTCTGTTTTTTATATGAAAACTGACGCAATATTTAAAAGAAAAAAATAAATGCGTTTAGACTATTTTAAACATTTATTGGTAATACATCTTCTTTATAGACGTTAGTTACGTTTTTTTTGAACATTTTGTGTAAACAAAAAACTACAAAAACAATGTTAACAGCGCGTCTGGAAAGTTTATTTTGCATGATTTGTAACATTCTATGTAAAGCAGATCGTGATGTTATAAGTTTTTGTCTTAGGTTACTCGTTTTACCGTTCAACTATAAGCCGAATTGCCAAAAAAAAAAAAAAAAAAAAAGTAAGGCACAACATAAACTGACTGCACGTGTTTTCTAACACAGTATCTGCAGTACCTTTTCTAAACTTGTAATACGAAGTTTTTTATGCCGCAATAAGTGAAGTGGGTTTGACTTTGCGTAAAAAAAGGGTAAAATATAAATCTGTACTTTGTAAATTCTAGTCGATGGATAAATAAAAAAAAACTCTGCATTAAGTTCTTGTTTTGTAAAAAATGTACTTTAAGGTGATTAAAAAAATTAATAAATATTATTACTAGTTACAAAAAAAAAACTGGTTTTGTTGTCGCCTATAGAAAGAGTACTTTGCTTAGTTACTTATTAACAAAGAAACTTTACTTTTTAATTTTAAATTAGAGGAAACAGTTTAATAGTTTTTTTAGTATCGGATTAAAGTTTAATGTGATTTATCTAACAAAGCTCTAGTATATGACGTGTGGTAGCGTATATTTGTGCATATAAACGTAGATTAAGGTTTATTTACTAAGTGTTTTTCTAGGGTTGGGAGTTTAACACAGTTCCAATAATTTTTATAAATAAGCCGCCTTTTATTCGCATATTAGTTTTTTACTCGTAAAATAAAAATTCAAATTATAATTGAAAGCAGAAACAAGTGGCAAACGGAAGCATTGTACGGCAATATTTTATCCCTTTATCAAAAAAAAAAAGTGGCTATAAGATTTGTGAATATAGTAGGTTGTCAAGTTCAGACTACAACTATGTAAAGTAATATAAAAAAAAGCGTGCAATGCTTCTAGATACAAAAAAAAGCAATTTATATCATGATTGAATTGTAAGAAAACTTTATATTTGGATTCTTAGCAGTAGATTTCCATTAACAAGTCGCAAACGTATATTTTTAGTCTTTCTGGAAGGCTCGTACCCAAGTTCACGTTCTCATCGCAGAGAAATTTACAAACACAATATTGCTTAAGTTTCAAAACAAAGCGAAGTACAATTTACAAAATGAAATTGTTCAGTCGAAAAATGTGCCAATTTTTGATTGTTTTATATCAACAAGAGTTGAAATTTATATGGCTATATACATACACTGCGACATAAAATACTTTTTATATAATAACAATTTGTTAAATATAGGCACTTTTCCGTGAAAACATACATATTTAAACTAAAAGAAAAATTATCGGAAGATTTGAATGAGTTGAATATGACAAATTAAAGGGTATTAATACCACACGACGATGTTTCTAATAATGTGATGGCTGTTTATGACTTACACTTACCTGTATATAATGTTTTCCTCGCTCCATTCAATTTTATGTCAACGATACCCTATTGGATGATGTCAAAGTCTTATTGCAAATAACAAAAACTGTAATAGTTTTATTTGGCACAGATTAAGAGCGAATGCTGTTTTCACATAGCAACCAGGAATTTTAGAAATACCAATTTCCGTATTGATTCAAGATGTAAAAACAGGTGGAATTCCACTCATCATACGCTAGTAAGATTTTCTAAACAGAAACAAAAAATATTTACGTCGCTTATCAAACGAAAAAAAAATTAAATACCATAATCGATAATAGTTTAATTTCAATATATATATTAATAAAGATTTTACAGCGGTTTATTAGAGGCGACTATGCAATCGAAAAAAGCCGAATGTTCAGTTCTATATGTATACGTCCTAAAGTTCGTCATTTGCGTTTTATTAATGCAACATTTTGTGAATCTAAAATATAAAAGTAGTGATAAAGTTTGATCAAGAGTGAATGCTAGATCATTTGTCTACAAGATATAATAAACTATTGTATGTAGCATAATGGCTAAATCATTACTTTTAGAACACAGGAGTGCGAATATAAAGTTTTTGGAACCTAAATCAAACAATTAAAATCACGTATTGATATAAAACAAAATATACACGTTTATAACATACATTGTATGTATAAAGAACAAACCCACATGTTAATCAATTTCTGTAGGGTGAGTATTTACCAGCTGAGATAAATAAATTAAGTATGAGATATATATATAACTTACACTTAGTAAAATAACTAAAAATCCAAATAAAGTTGGCTAGAAAACAATATAGATTTCATAATACTGCTAACTTGCACTCAAATACCTAGGAAAAAAAGTACAAGCAAAACATCTTAAAGAGTTTTTGCAGATTCAGTATTATTGTCAATTTTTTGACAATCTTATCTTGATTTGAAACACGTAGATATGGGCACATTTGAAATTTTCACTAAGATTTAAATGATAAATTTATTTTTAATTTATTTTAAAAAGTTAATATGGTAAAGTAAAGTATACAGTTGTCTATTTACATACTAAACAGCATAACCGTACGTAAAACTCTTATATATACATTAAACTTCTATAAGACTGTATGGTAACGTATTTTTCAATCTTTTTTTTTATGTATTTCAAAAAATTTATTGCTGTGTTGGAAAAAATATGCTTTGAAAAAATGTTTACATTCATAAACCTTATTAGTAGTTTTCGTGTTTTATTACAATTATATCTAGTTTATTTTAGATCATTTTTTTATCATATGTTGCATTTATGCTATAAGCGCTTTTTATTGCTTTCACATACTTTTTATAATTATATCTGGCATTCCAAGCGATCTGTTTCAATTATCTTGCTATTAAAAACGATATATTTCTAGATTCTCTTTTTTCTGCACGGGATAGCCAAATACTTTGTAATGAATAATCGATAGTTCTTTGTGTAATAGTCTATGATTGCAACAAAATTATGATATATAGTAAAAGAAACAATTTTTAGATTATTTCCTTAAAATTATTTACTCAAATATTTTTTTATAGCAGGCATTTGCTTTTTTGTCCTATCTTATAGTCTTAAATAAACAAACACAGGTTTTTCTATCTAAATAAGCTTTTTTTTTAACAAATTATAATCATAGTATCTTCTTTTTGCATTGATACAAATCGCTTCGATCTTTTCAGTGTAAAGCAAACAATAAATGTGCTTTATTCGAATTCCATTACTGATTTATAATGCTACAAACCGGTCTTATTGCACTTTCATTTGTTATTTAACCTTTTTAGGCTTACTGGTACATATTTGGTCCAGAAAAAAGATGGAGCAAGTTCTTGCTGCCAAATATTTATACCAGACACAAAAAAAAGGCAAAACAATTATGATAAAAATATGTACCACAAAAAATGCCCTTAAATAGGACGGGTACTTTACTGTACCAGCGGATT